>APFE030276900.1:0-30975 GCA_000404065.3 Pinus taeda
ATCAGATAACTCATTCAGGCGAAGGTAAAATTGTTGAATTTTCACCTCATGATGTTGTAATCAAGGATCTAAGAGATCCTAAAAAGATTCTAGCTACTGGTATTGCTGATGATTCCACAAGGTTGTACAAGTTTCACAACTTTGGGTCATCAAATCTTCCTTCAGTATTTATTGCTCATAATGATGAAGTGAGCAAACTTTGGCATGAGCGATTTGGTCACTTAAACTATCGCTCCCTTCAGCATCTATGTAAAGAAAATATGGTGACAGGTCTTCCTATGGTTTCTTGCAGAGATGGTGTTGTTCCGGATGTGTACTTGGAAAACATCATCGGACAGTTTTGACAAACGTGCCTCTTGGCACGCCTCAGCCCCTTTACAACTTGTGCACAGTGATTTATGTGGTCCACTCCCTGTTGCTTCATTCTCTGGCTGCAAGTATTTCTTAACTTTCATTGATGATTTCTCCAGACGCACTTGGGTATACTTCTTAAAACTCAAGAGCGAAGTATTTAACACTTTTTTGGCCTTCAAAACCTTTGTTGAAAAACAATCTGGACATCAAATTCTTAAGCTAAGAACTGATAATGGTGGAGAATATGTTAAAAACACATTCATCAACTTTTGCACCGAAAATGGATTTCAAATGCAACATACTGTTCCATACACTCCACAACAAAATGGTGTAGCTGAAAGGAAAAATCGCACCTTAAAGGAAATGGCTAATTGTATGCTGCAATCTAAGGGACTCAGTCTTAGTTTTTGGGCCGAAGCAATTAATTGTGCAAATTATATAATAAATCGCACTCCTACTAAGGTTCTAAAGAATATCACTCCAGAAGAAGTTTGGAGTTCCATTAAACCAGATGTAAGTCACTTTCGTATTTTTGGAAGTGAAGCATGGGCCCATATTCCAGATGAAAAGCATAAAGCTTTAGAACCTAAGAGTGAGAAATGTACTTTTGTTGGATATTCTGAAGATGTAAAAGGTTATAGACTTATTCCATTTAAGTCCAAAAATGTTATCATTAGAAGAGATGTAAAATTTGATGAAAATAAATCGGCCTGCGAGCCTAGTCCGGCGGATGTGCCACCACTTCCTATCTCTTCTACTTTTGAAAACATTTCTTCTTCAGATGATGAAAGTGAGGATGACAATCCTCCCCCACCTTCTCAGGATCCTCAAGTTCCAAGATGGGTCCGTGCTACTCGGGATGCAGCAGGTGATCTTGCCAGTGATCCTACAGATCAGCGACGTACACGTTCTCAGTTTGAAAGAGCCTCTTCTTTACTGGCTCAAGCTCCAGTAAATCATGATCCTGACACCTTTGCAGAAGCTTCAGGCCATCCACATTGGGAAGCAGCTATGAATGAGGAATATCATTCATTGTTGGCAAATGATACATGGGATTCTTGTTCCTCTACCAAAGGGACAAAAACTTATTAGATGCAAATGGGTTTACAGAACCAAGTATGAACCAGATGGGAAAGTTGATAAACATAAGGCTCGTCTTGTTACTAAGGGCTTTTCACAAGTTGGTCTAGTATAGAGTTAGGTAAAAGTGTGTTTCTTTACTATGTACATTTGTAACTTACAATCCGACGGTCACGATATGTAGTGATCCTACATTGTGGATTTACTTAGAAGTAAAGGTCTTTACAGAATAGACTCAGGCCAAGAAACCAAACCGAAAGATGAAGATAAGGCAGCTAAATGGGAAAATAGACAAGATCAAGCACGTGGGTTGATAGGGATGTCTATCTCTCCGGATCTTAGATTCCATATTGCAGAAATTGATACTCCTGATAAAGCAATGGAGCAGCTTACTAAAGTTTTTGGAATCAAAAATGAACTTCGAGCCTATCAACTTGAAAATGAGTTGCTTACATTGGACCCCAATAATTTTTCTTGCATTGAAGATTTCTTGTCCAAGTTCAAGACCATTAGACTTCTCTTGGAAGGTGTTAAGGTTAAGCAAGAAGATAGAGCCCTTATCTATTGCATTCTTACCAAGTTGGGACCAGCCTACTCTGTGTTTGTTTCCACCTTCCATTCTACAAGAGAAGCCTTCATTTCTCAAGGACATGACTACAAGCCCCCTTCCTTTGATGCTTTTTGTGATTCTTTAATAAGAGAACAAGAAAAACTCTTACACCTTGGTCTTCTTAATCTTGGAAAATCTTCTAAGAAAGCGTTAACCGCCCAGTAGCAACCAAACTCAAAGAATCCTAAGAAGTCGTATCCTAAAAAGAATGGTCCTAAACCAAACAAGGGTCCTAAGCAATTTCAGCCTCAAAATTGAAAATCATTTCACCAGAATGATAAGGCAAATAAAAACAAAGGGAAGAAGACTGATAGACATTGCAACTTTTGTAATCGAGATGGCCACTTACAATCTAAATGCTTTAAGAAGAAGGAAGCCTTGGAAGCAGCAATGAAGAAGCATAACATCCATTTGGAGCACTCTTCAAATTCATCTTCATGAATGGCACTTTCTGCATGTGGTTGTCAAGCATCTCAGTCTGGCTATGCACTAAATGTATCTTCTTCCTCTCATTTTCATGAGTGGCTCATTGATTCTGGAGCTTCTTATCACATGGCCAAAAATAAAGCCATGTTTTCTTCTTTAAATGATTGTAACACCAAAAATATATATGTTGGTGATAATAGATCTCTTAGTGTTGTAGGGACTAAAACTATTCATATAGACAATGGTCAATTTAATGATGCATTATGTGTTCCAACCTTATCCACCAACCTTCTATCTGTATATCAGATAACTCATTCAGGTGAAGGTAAAATCGTTGAATTTCACCTCACGATGTTGTAATTAAGGACCTAAAGGATCCTAGACAGATTTTAGCCACTGACATTGCTGATGATTCCACAAGGTTGTATAAGTTTCACAACTTTGAGTCATCAAGTCTTCCCTCAGTATTTGTTGCTCATAATGATGAAGTGAGCAAACTTTGGCATGAGCGATTTGGTCACTTAAACTATCCCTCCCTTCAACATCTATGTAAAGAAAATATGGTGACAGGTCTTCCTATGGTATCTTGCAGAGATGGTGTTTGTTCCGTATGTGTACTCGGAAAACATCATCGGGACAGTTTTGAAAAACGTGCCTCTTGGCACGCCTCAGCCCCTCTACAGCTTGTGCACAGTGATTTATGTGGTCCACTTCCAGTTGCTTCATTCTCTGGCTACAAATATTTCTTAACTTTCATTGATGATTTCTCCAGACCCACTTGGGTATACTTCTTAAAACTCAAGAGCGAAGTATTTAACAAATTCTTGGCCTTTAAGGCCTTTGTTGAAAAACAATCTGGACATCAAATTCTTAAGCTAAGATCAGATAATGGCGGAGAATATGTTAAAACGACTTCATCAACTTTTGCACTAAGCATGGAATCCAAATGCAACATACTGTTCCATATACTCCACAACAAAATGGTGTAGCTGAAAGGAAGAATCGCACCTTAAAGGAAATGGCTAATTGTATGCTTCAATCTAAAGAACTTAGTCTTAACTATTGGGCAGAAGCAATTAACTGTGCAAATTACATACTAAATCGCACTCCTACTAAAGCTTTAAAGAACATCACTCCAGAAGAAGCATGGAGCTCTATTAAACCAGATGTGAGTCACTTTCGTGTTTTTGGAAGTGAAGCATGGGCCCATATTCCAGATGAAAAACGTAAAGCTTTAGAACCAAAGAGTGAAAAATGTATCTTTGTTGGATATTCTGAAGATGTCAAAGCATATAGACTTATTCCATTTAAGTCCAAAAATGTTATAATTAGAAGAGATGTAAAGTTTGATGAAAATAAATCGGCCTGCGAGCCTAGTCCGACGAATGTGCCACCTCTTCCTATCTCTTCTACTTTTGAAAACATTTCTTCTTCAGATGATGAAAGTGAGGATGACAATCCTCCCCCACCTTCTCAAGATCATCCTTCAGCTCCTTCAGCTCCTTCAACTCCTTCACTTCCAAAATGGTGCCAAGCTACTCGAGATGCAGCAGGTGATCTTGCCGGTGATCCTACAGATCAGCGACGTACACGTTCTCAGTTTGAAAGAGCCTCATCTTTACTGGCTCAAGCGCCAGAAAATCATGATCCTGACACCTTTGCAGAAGCTTCAGGCCATCCAAATTGGGAAGCAACTATGAATGAAGAATATCATTCATTATTGGCAAACGATACATGGGATCTTGTTCCTCTACCAAAGGGACGCAAACTTGTTAGATGCAAATGGGTTTACAGAACAAAGTATGGACCAGATGGGAAATTGATAAACATAAAGCTCAACTTGTTGCTAAGGGCTTTTCACAAGTTGAAGGCATTGATTATACTGAAACCTTTTCCCCCGTTGCAAAAATGAACTCTGTCCGCCTTGTTATTTCCCTTGCTGCCTCTTTCAAATGGGAAGTCCATCAGATGGATGTTAAATCCGCCTTCTTGCATGGGGACTTGCATGAAGAAATCTACATGGAACAACCATTGGCTTTATACAAACAGACTCCAGCCTTGTATGTCGTCTTAAGAAATCTCTTTATGGTCTCAAGCAAGCTCCTCGGGCTTGGTATGCCAAAATGGATAGCTTTCTTTTAGAATCTGGCTTTTCTAGGTGTCATTCTGACAATACTGTCTACACCAAGAAAGTGGGCAAGTCTCTTATCATTCTTGTTCTTTATGTTGATGATCTTATCCTCACTGGTAGTGATCCCAACCTTATAAACCATGTGAAGTCCAGCCTTAAAAAGAAATTTGAAATGACAGACTTAGGACACTTACACTATTTTCTCGGTCTTCAAGTCTTGCAATCCAAGGAAGGTATTTCCCTCTCCCAATCCAAGTATGCCTATGATATTCTACGTCTTTTCACATGGAAGAATATAAGCCAGCTCCTTCTCCCTTTCAGTCTGGAGTCAAACTTTCAGTCTCTTGTACTTCTCCTGAAGTTGATGCTACCTTTTACCGTCAACTTGTAGGAAAACTCTTGTATTTAACCCATACTCGTCCTGACCTTTCCTTTGCTATTGGCCTTGTTGCTCGTTTATGCAAACCCCCGTGAAAGTCATTGAAAAGCAGCTAAAGAATACTTCGTTATGTTCGAGGTACAATACAGTTTGGCATTCATTACAGTGCCAAAGCAACTCCTCTATTGGTTGGTTTCACTGATTCCGATTGGGCTGGTGACCCTGATGATCAGAAGTCTACTGCCGTTTATTTCTTCACTCTTGGTTCAGGACCTATTACATGGGCTTGTAAGAAACAGGCTGCCATTTCTCTTTCGTCAGCAGAAGCAGAGTATCGTGGTGCCGTGGAAGCTAGTAAGGAAGCCTTGTGGCTTCGTCAGATCCTATCAGAATTTTGCTTTGAGCAGCAGCATCCGACTACACTTTGGTGTGATAATCAAAGTGCCATTCAGCTTTGCAAAGATCCAGTTCAGCATCAGCGCAGCAAACACATTGAACTTCACATGCACTTCATCAGAAAGCTCATTCATGACCATGTTCTTGAAGTGCAATATTGTTCAACAGATGATCAGGTTGCAGACATCTTCACAAAGGCTCTCACAGAGGCGAAGTTCACTAAACTTCGATATATGCTTGGAGTTCAGGAAGTTGTCACTAAGGGGGGATAGGCTCTAGTGCCTCCTTCCTTCTCCTATGGTGTCATATTTGTAAATCCTTCAATCCTATCCCAAGTTGTTCTTAAGGGGGGATGTTAGGATATTCCGACACATAGGAAATAGTTAAGTTCAACTTGGTCTAGTATAGAGTTAGGTAAAGTGTGTTTCTTTACCGTTGTACATTTTGTAACTTACAATCCGACGGTCACGATATGTAGTGATCCGACGGTTCATTCTCTCCTCGGTATTACCGACACTTGATCCGTGGCTTGACACCCGATTGGTCCATGAATTCTATTTAAAGCGCATGGAGGGTCAATTGTAGGTTCACCGTGCATGAGAGAAGCTTATGTAAATTTTCATTCTTTTATTAATAAATTACATGTAGTAGCCACGTTGGCACAGGCTGTGGACTGTTTCCCTCTCTAAGGGTTTTAACCACGTCAAAATACTGGTGTATTGATCTGTGATCTGTTTGTGAGCGATGTCCTTTTGGTGTTCTGTCTGAGGAACTTACCCTGTAAATTCCTACAAATATTAGCTTCTTTACAAAAGGAAACAAGCTCCTCGGAGGTATATTCTCCTCCATTATTATATCTCAAGATATTTATCTTCTTTCCCTTTAAGGTTTCAACTTCAACCTTGAATTCCTAGAACCTATCAAAAACTTCATCTTTCATCTTCATGAAGTATATCCACGTCTTGCAAGAGAAATCATCAATAAATATTACATAATACAAAGATCCTCCAAGAGATTTCACTGGCATTGGACCACATACATCAGAATGAACTATATCTAAGACTTCCTTATATCTACTTTTGATGCTTAGAAAATGTTTCTTGACATTATTCCCAAGTGCACATCCTTTACATACTCCTTCATGTTCTTCCTACGAATCTAGAACACTTGCAACCATCCACTTTAAGGTTGGAAAATATTTATAGTGAAGGTGAGCAGAAAATCACATGGATTAATATCATTATGTACAAGTGCTTGAGTAGGTTGTTTCAAAATTCTATATGACCTTCCTTCATGAACTTCAATTACTCTAGAAGAATCTGTACTAGATCCGTTGGTCCAAACAAGAACTTTTCCATCAAATAATGCTTCTATATCTCCTTTATCTCGGAGGCATGAAATAGAGACCAATTTTTTCTTCAAACCGAGTACATATAATGTGTTGCTAAGATAAACATTATCGAATGGTTCTAGCTCAATGGATGTCTTCCAAATGCCTTTGATTGCATAAATTTTGTTGTCTACAAGTCCACCTTTTGAGATAATCTTCTTTCCATTAGACTTGTGAGGTTATCTCGATCTCCCATCATGTTCCTTGAAGCACCACTATCTACTAGCCACAAGTCTTCACTATCTGCAACAGAACCAATAAGAGCAAAAAAAATAAAAAAATAAATCTTTATTACCTAGATTTTTATTCTTAGGACTCTTTGGAAGTTCTTCAAAATCTACTATGGAGACGTGTTGCTTTCCTTTTCTCTTTCTATCATTTGATATTTTAGGAGAATCACGTCTAAAGTGACCAAATTTCTAACATTTATAGCATTGGACTTTTGGCATATCTCTCTTTCCTTAAGGTGTAGATCTTCTTTCTTCATGTCTTCTTCCTTCATTTCTTCTTCCTCCATTTCTTCTTTAAAATCCAAATTTATTTCTTCCTCCACCTTTATTGAAACATGTTTCATAGGCTTGAGAGTCTCCTTCTTCAAATTTTGAATCTTCCCTTTTGATATGAACCTTGATTCTTCTTGAGTGCATGTGTTCCATAGTTCATCAAAGTTTGGAGCTTCTTTTCTAGCACATATTCCTACTGCAAATGAGTTCCATGATTCAGGTAAACCATTAAGTGTTGTAGTCATTATTTCCTTTTTAGGAATGATTTCATCAATTGCTTGAAGTTTATATCTCAATTGAGAAATCCTCGTAAACTAGGAAGCTATAGTATCATTCCTTGTCATTATAACATCACGAAGCTCATTCTTAAAACTTGTTGCTTGACCAATATTGTAGTGTATAATCTAATTATGGAATCATACATTTTCTTTGATGAGTCAATATTTGTGAGATATGGGATCAAATGATCTCTGACAAAATCTATGATTATACTTCTTGTTGTAATATCATCTTTCTCACATTTTAATTTCTCTTCTTCTTTTTCTACTTTAGTGACCTTACCCTTCACAATACCTAAGAGATCCTCTTTTACGAGAAGAAAATCAATCGTTGTTTTCCAAGCCCTAAAGTTTGTAGCTCCTTCAAAAAAAATCCTTCATATGGGAACCCATAGTAATGGACAAGAAAATAAATTATAGATATAGGGTTTTTCTTAAGAGTGATCTCTTATCAAAGCTTCTTCAAGAGTGATCTCGACATCTTATTCATCACCAAAGCTCTAATACCATGTTTAGTTTTCAAGTGCAATATCTACAAACACAATATTTCTAAAATATTGATAATTACTTCTAATGATATAGAACTTCTTTTAGCAATTCCAATTTATCATTAAGCAATTATACTTCAAAAATTAAACCATAAAAATAGTAGATATCACAATGATCAAAGAGAACACAATTTGTACCCTGGTAAAACCCAGTTAGGGGAAAAACCCAACAACCTTTTTCTTAGAGAAATTCTTCTTGTTCAACAAGAGATACATCTAATGTTGATAGCCAACTATGAGGTCAAACTAAATAGCAAGGCTTATGGTCAAACCTAGTCTCTAGTCCCCAAGTCAAACCTCCAAACTACCCTCCAATTCGACCTAATCTAATCTATCCTAGGTCAAAATTTGGCCTCCAGGTCTGCCCAAAAATTCGGCCTACCAAGAAATTTGACCTACCCAAAAAACTTCCTAGAAGTGCACATGTGAGCTCGAGAGAGAGATACGTGAATTATAGAGAGAGTGAGAGAGAGAGAGAGATGGTCTCCATCCTTATTTGCATCCTTCTTGTCCTTCTTGTCCTTCTTGTCCTTCGGTTGGATGCCCAGAAACTAACTTACTTGTGAGAGGTTGAATGGTGCCTTTGTGGAGGAGGTTGAATGCCTTTATATAGTGTTCTCCCTGTAGAAATTATGGTGTATATTTTCAACTGCTCATGAATTTTTAATAAAAATCACAAGAAATAAACATACTTTACTACTCTGTGAAAGTTAATTCACAATTTAGAACAAAAAATTTAGACATGTAATAAGAAATAACACACATGCAAATAGTAGTTTTCCTGGGGAAAGCAATTTGGCTAAAACCTCAATGCTTGTTTGCATTAATATGATGAATAAAGATGTATTACAATTTATTTTGCTCAACTAAACACAACTTGCAAGTGAATAATCTATCTCTCTTCTCACTGAGAAGCTTTGACCCATACTTAGTCAATTTTTGCCTCTGCTTGAGCCCCCATTTACTTGCGCAATTCATAGATAAATTAGGCTCCTATTATTTAGGAATTTCTCTAAAATGGATTGCACAATTCCCAAGGTTGATCATTTGATTGCATGCAACACTTGTACACTCAAGAATAGTCTACAACTGATGTTACACTACCTTGGAATCTCCACCTCAACTGGGTAATTGAATTCCCTACATGCACTAGCTATTTTGGGTTGATTGATCAGTTAACTAGATGATCACTGAGTTTGAATGAAGTCCCACTACAAAACTAACCTTCTACTAATTCCTCCAAAAGTTGGAACTATTTAATTGAAAACAATTTGAGATAACTAGCCTTGATTGCTACAAATTAGTCATTACACATGCTTAATTAAAGTCTAACTCTGAAAACTCGAATTTAGTAAGTAAACTAGGTGACATAAGCCATGTCACACAATTTAATTGCATCCAAGTTGTCTTCTAATGTGGAAATTCGAATTTTCTCAATTTAATCAAGGCAAAATCAAATTGAGAATTTCTTACTGCATTTTTCAACACTCCCTCTCAGTAAGAAATGGATTATCAACCACCACTATCCTCCACTTGTCAAAACTCGAACTTCCCTCTTGACAAGGCCTTTCTCAAAATGTCAACATCTTGTTCCTCTGTCAGAATGTACTCAAGCAACATTATCCGCCTTTGCGCACAACCCCGTAAATGGTGATACCAGATATCTATATGCTTGGATATATCGTGAAAAACAGGATTCTCAAAGATCTTGATGCAACTTTTGTTATCACAATAATCATAGTTGGATCCACATCTGACCAAGCAATCCAAGAGGTATCTTTCTCATCCAAATCGCCTCACATGTTGCTCGACTTGTAGCCATGTATTCTATTGCTGCCGAGCTGAGCGCCACATATCTTTGCTTCATGTTGTGCCAGGAAACAGTTGTGGACCCAAAACTTGAAATTCCACCTGATTTACTCTTTCGCTCTTATGAATTTCCCACCCAATCTATATCTGTGAAGCCACATATCTTCACTCCCTTTATCTGTCTATACCATAGTCCAAACTGGGTAGTGCCTTTGAGGTACCATAAAACATGCTTAGCTTCCTTCCAAAATAATTTGGTTAGCCTAGCCATAGCTTGGATTAGCTGGTTGACAGCATAGCACACATTTGGTGGTGTGTTCATCAAGTACATCAACGAACCCACTAACTATCGATAAATAGTAATATCCACTTCCTCACTTGAAGTGGCATCCTCCTTCCCACAATTGGTCGCTAGAGGTGTCTCCATGGGTTTGAAACTCTCCATGTAGAATATTTGTAGTATCTCATTTGCATACTTTCCTTGAGAGGCAAATAGTTCCCCATTTCCTTGGCATACTTCCAACCTGAGGAAGTATTGCATGAGACCCATGTCTTTCATTTCAAACTCCCTTGGAAGATTTGATCAACTACTCATCACCAGTTAAAATTAAATCATCAACATATAATACAAAAATAAGAAATTTACCTTCTACCAAGATGTGATAGATATTTTCATCCGCTTCACTTTTGGTGAAGCCCAAACTGGTGAGATAGTTATTGATCATGTTGTACCAAGCACAGGATTCTTGTTTGACACCGCATAATGATCTCTTGAGTCTGCACACATGAGACTCCCGATAAAATGTCTCAAATCCTTTTGGTTTCTTTATTTACACCTCCTCCTCAATAACCCCATTTAGAAATTTTGTTTTTACATCCATCTGGTGGATCTTCCACCCTGTTGTCACTCATTACAAAATTTGTTTTCAGTTGACCAACATAGAAAATAATAGAATATTTTTCAGCCATATTTCAAGCCACATAAGCCCTTAAAGAAAAATTGGAACCCCTCAAATGGATAGTGCTCGTAATTAGCTTGCCAATGGTATATGGAACTCCTCAAATGGACTCTGCAATCAAAATTTAGAGCAGAATGAAGTTGCCCTTTCGAAAACTAGAAAACAAGGAGAAAATGCCTAAGGGTAAAATCTCGGGTCCCAACATATCGGCGATCCTGCATATCAATGGTCCCACACATTGGTGATCCCTCAATCAATGGTCCCACACATCATCGATCCCACATATTGGAGTTCTAAGGCATCGGAGCATCAAGAGATTGGCGCATCGCAATCGGTGGTCAAACAGGTGACAACCTTTTAAAGTTATGATACCGCATGAAGTTCCTATTGTGATTAAATTCATATGGATTGAGCCTCCAGTGTTAAAGCGTCAAAAAATTCCAAAGAAGCATTTACAAAGGAATTCAGTGGAAAAACCAAAAGAGGGTGGACTTTTTCTCTCTCCTCTAGGGGGCCACGTGGTTGAATAAGATTGGTTTCGATAAGGGACACGTGGTGGCTGACATCACCTTGATGTGGTAGTACGGTGGACACGTGGCATGTTGATTTAGGATTTTCAGGGTCCTATGGGCACATATCCACGTTACATGTGTCACCACTTAGGAAGCACCACATGGCAGTAATGACGTCACGCATCAGACATCGGAGATCGATTGTTGCAGCGTGTTGTGCCTTAAAAGGAAATCGTCAATTGCGAACCTCCAATTGGGGGTCTCCGATATGGCGGTTGGCCTCGAGTCATGAGAAGCACCGAAGGACCAAGGGTTATGCATAAAAGGTGATCGGAGTATGGTGATCGGCGAAGTGAAGTGTTGTGTGCCAAAGTTTAATTGTCGATTGGAAATCGTCGATTGAAAGCCTCTAATATAGTGGTTGGCCTATGGTCACGAGAAGAGATGAAGAACCAAGAGCTAAGCAGAAAAGGTGATTGGTGTTTGTTGTTTCATGAAGGCTTTTCAGTGTGAAGTCTTGATTTTTCAAGCTCTGATATTTGGCTAAGCACCTGATCATATGAAGAAAAAGTACTCAAAGGGCTCAAAGAAAAAGGGGCCTAAAGGGATCATAACTCGTTGTTTCGCAATGTTTTGCAGTGTTAAGTGCCCATACTGGAGAATCCTCGATACCACACCATGGTTATTTTATGAGGCGTGTTTAGTTCCAATAACATGGTACAGAGCTTTGAAGGTGTATGGGTCGTCAACTACAGTATTAAACGAAGGAATGGAGTGGTGGTCAATTAGTATGGGGCTCAGGGAAGACTTAATGCCTTTGCATGGAGCTCCACTCAATCATGCATTGCAGGAAGACCAGATCTATCTCCACTTCCACTGTGAGACAAGTCAACATAGTTGATCGCTACTAACTCCAGAGAGTGGTGAAGCCAGACAGTTAAGGTGAAAGTGACAGGTGGACTGGTCGGATCATTGACGCAGAGATGTGGCCTGAGCAGACACTGTAACAGGGGCATCTAAGAGATATTTTCCTCCCATCATCATTATGTTTTCCTTTTTCTTATTATTCTGTAATTTCTATATTTTCAAGAACGAAATCAAATCCGAATCAAATCATTGTAGGCAGCAACCTTCACACACTGATACATCTAGTTTATCAGACAGCTAGAGCTCGAACTGAGACATTTTGTAACTGTTAATTCAAAGCAATGCCTATTCTTATAAATAGGGGAAGAAACACTTAATAGTGGTTTCAAACTTATGCACCGAAAGTGGTCCAAATTCTGTGATTCTAATTTGGTTCTAATTGCCTGTTCATGAGGGACTCGAGAAATGTCTAGCTAAATGTAATGGACTAGTATATTGGACTGATTTTGAGGATAAATGAAACTCTTTGGAGATTCCAATCATGGTTGTAAGTAATATGTTTTCCCCTCTGTAAATCTCATTTCATGTATGTTTCTCTTCTACTGAAATTGTGTAATGAAGTTGTCGGTCTCATTCTCTCATGGTTATATGTATGCTGCTAAGTAGTAGCAGTACCTATGTTATTTAAATATTTACTTATGTACCTTTAAGAGAAAATATTTACATATGTTGATTAGTGATAAGTGTATCCATGAGCTCTAGAACATAAAACCTCAATTCATGCTCCGCAATTCCTATCATTCCATCTCTTCTGCTTTCCATCCTTCTATCGGAACATTGCTGCTTAGGATTTTGTCTTGTTTACATCTCTATGCATCTATTTCCTTCCTTTCTCTCCTCCTCTTCACCTTTACCACAAATTCAATATTAATTTGTTCATTGTTGTGTGTCGGTCATCATAACAAGACATTCCTCTTTGAGATCAACCCAATTGACCCTTTGTATTTGGAGCCATGTAACTTCTTGAGTTCACCTTGATGAAAGACTATTTAACTAAGCACCCCTTTATTATCTTTCCAAACTACGTGACAATTGGAGTGCAGCAGACACCCCTCACTCATAATCTTCCATGCACTCCTCTATCTAAGATGTCCTATGCATTGGTCTACAATCAACCAAGAGGATATCTCTAGAAATATTTCTATATCTCCTAAAGCACTTGTGCTACAGGTGCTAGAAAAAGTGACAACATCTTTTTGGCACCATTTCCAAGGGATGAAACTGAAATATTTTTCCCTGGGTACGACAAATATTTACATTCCCTCTGTCAAGTGAGCAAGGGAAGTGTGGGTTTAAGGTCTCTCACATTATCTAAATTTCATTATAAAAACCCTGGAAACTCCACTATCTGAATATTAATTGTAAACACTTTGACGACTCCACTGTAAAGACATGGAGGAGAAGAGAGAAGAGATGGAGAGGTTAATAAAGAACTCATTTTATAGACTGTAAAAACTGGAGTTAGAAAGTATAAACTGACAAAACTTCCAGGCTTCTAATCCATGTTTAAATCCCAAATACATAAGGCCTCCCCCACAGATATTGCGAGGGGAGAAGAAAGAACGGCAAGATCACACTCATCCTCCACTATATATAGAGTATGATCTGGAGAAATAGACACAAAATATGAATAAATTTCAAGGGAACTTATGTTCCTCTTTCTCTCATAAAGAACAAAACTCAGAGAATATGAAGAAGAGGAGGAGGATATTGATGCAATGTTAAATGATTACGAGATCGATGATTAATTTAAACAGTTCATTGATCTCATGCAGGCTCAGTTGCACAAGAAATATTATTTGAGATCATCTAGAAAGAGATCAAGAGGGAAATATCAAAATGAAGGTACTCCTTCCCTAGAGCCTCCTAATCTAACTTATAAGGGAAAGGAGCCTTTAGATCATGTTGTGCTATACAAAAACCCTCCCCATTTCAAAATTTTTTATATAAAACTTTAATGAGAAATGGATCCCCTTTTAGAATATAAATAAAAAAAATAAAACATTTGAAAATAAATTTGTATAATAGGTTATATAAAATTTTCTTTTAGGATAGATTAAATCGTAATCACAATTTGCAAATCTATCGAACCCATGAAATTCCTCTTAATAAGGACTGATCCGATTTGAATTATAATAAAACCTTATCATAAAGCTTTATTGAAGGAAAACGATTATAAAAGGAATATGTCGCATCGTGCACATCCTTTATTTCAATAGTGGACTTAAAGTGTTCCATTGAGATCCGTCAATGTGATAACTCTATCGGAAATTGCATATCGCTACTCATCAAGAAGCCATCCCAAGTGTTCCATAGAAAACCTCTTATGCGATAATCCGATCGCAATTGCGCATCGCTAAAATCATAAGACACATCCCAAAAGCCCCTTTGAAATCTTCCGATGCGATTTCATTATCGTGTAGCGTGCTTTCGATAAAGGCAAAACATGAAGTATTACGAACATGTGCAGTTTAAAGTTATAAGTCAACTATAAACAAAATTTAAATGATTTATCAATTTTAAAGTATGTCGCCTCCCCATGCCAGCTCACCACTGATCGCAATTGCAACCATGCAAAGGAACCATTTAAGCATGGAATTTGTAACTCTCGATCTGCGATATGTGATTATCGCTAATCATCGATCGGAAAGTCACGATATCCATTCTAAAAAAGGATCATTATAAATTTGCAATGCGACATACCATCATGGCATTAAGTTTCACATTGGAAGTTACGGGGAAATCATTAAGAAGCAGTTATGGTTGAATCCTTCAAGGATTTCATCTGTGGTGGCTTAATATATCATAGATCCGTAGCATCTATCATGCTTAATTGTTGTTAGTCTTGTGTATTGTGTATTAGCTTTGAACAAGTTTTTCCACTGTTACGTCCTTCTGTTTCATTTTGCAGAGAAAATCTGAAATCATCAGCCCAGCAAAAATGTCTAAGAGATCTCGGAAAGCAAAGGTCCCTGTCATAGTGAAAAATAAACCAGCAAAGTTGGTACTGATAGTTGAAAATACATGTTCAGGCCTTGGCAAGACTTCATGGGAGGGCATATATAATCTACTCGAAGCCAAGGATCCAAGCGAAATTGAAGAAGGAGGAACGACCGATTCAACTGATAAATCAAAAAATACTCTTAACGATTTAGCCAGCTCCTTCCTCCACAGAATAGTGGCCCGTGTGAAAGTGTTACCATACAATGACCTGGTGAGATGGGTAATAGAGAGTATCAACATAACCAACAGAGCATTCTATACAACTAATGGAAGGATGCTCAGGTCATTCAGGGCAGAAGATGTATCATTTGCCAGACCTCTAGAAATATTACAACAAAGCATTTTTAGAAGCTTTTGCCAAGGAGAATGACGTAGAGTCGGACCCTATCAAGCAATGGAGACATTTTCCAAACAAGCATAAGCATGAATCCTCCGGTATGTACTCCATGGACTCCTTGGCATCTCCCTATTGCTATGCTGGTGCTATGATATGTAGACTCTTTGGAGTCTCTGAGTAAGCTAGGTTTTCCGTAGAAATGGTGCCTTTAATGGAAGCAGCAATTAACTCTTATATCATGGATTGGGTGACAATTTTATCAAATAAAATGGCCAACCAAATCCTTGATTATAGAAGAAATAGGTATGTAACTACCCAGATAATGCCCCCATTTTATGTGAGCGCCTACATCATGGATACCATATGTTTCAATTCTGACTACCCCATTCTAGGTTGGAAATGGACTCCTCGAGACTCAACTCATATTCACATTTATTATAAGTATTTGTGGAAGGCTCATTATAAAGATCATATATATAGAATTTTCCATGGTTTTGTTTTAACCCATTCATCAGGCCATATTCAACAAACTTGCTCCTCGGTTATCTAATGAGGCCAACATTGACCTAGCATCAATCAGAAGTTGGTTCGGTGAAGAAAATTTCACCTATGTCGGACTTTTTGGCAGCACCACAGATCCACATGTTCTCCCCTTGTACATTCGTGATAAGTTATTGGCTACAGAAATAGCTTACCAGATAACAAAAACAGGAATGTCTAGGAACCTCAATAAGTCCAAGAAACAAATGTGGCCTTCATTTCCCCTCCGTTGTTGTACTTACTCACTGCATGATTTCAAACATGCAGAGAAAGAAGCAAAGAAGATAAAAATTTTGAAGTTAGCAGTCATTCCTAAGAGACAGTGTGATCCAAGAGCAATGGCTTACAACTTTACCACTCAGGTGAAACTTGCCAAATTTGAACATGAGAAAGATGAATATGATGACTTTTTCACTTCTGCTGAGTTATTTTCATAAGAAAAACATCTAGAAAAGATCAAATTGGGTGCATAGGGGATAGATAAGTTTATGCAGTTTAGGACACAGAGGTTACAAATACTACCTCTGGATTTATTTCCCACTACCCCTATGGTGTAGCAAGAAGGCCACAGTGAAGAACAAACTACTGAGAAGAGTCCTGAAAAGGAGAAGAGTCCCGAAAAGGAGCAGACAAATGAAAAAACCAACGAGCTCCTAGATACCGATGTGCATATTGATTCCAACTTAATCAAGGAATGGGATCAGTTCGATCAAATGATCAAGAACCATAATGACTCCCAAAACATTGTTTTACCAGAATCACCTGCAACACAGGAGCCTATTGTTACTAGTACTACAATTGAAGGGGCATTCGGAACAGTGAACACTCAGCATGACATTGAAATAATTCTGAGAATCCTTTAGAAGAGAGTGTATTGAAGGTAGAGGAAATACCACCCCTGGATGTATTTTATAGTCCAAAGAATAGGGTTGTGTTCAAAAGACAGAGGAAAAGGAGGAAAATTGACCAGGGAACATTCTCAACTCCTCAAGCTGAACTCATGAATGTGGTATGAAAAGACTCAGAAGTTAATCCTTATGAGGATTTAACCAAGTTATCTCAATATGCAGGTGCCTATATAGCCGCTACCATGGACAAGGCTTCCGAAGTTAGCCAACTGATCAAGGAAAAGGATCTAAGGATCACACAACTTGAAGAGAAAACGACAGTGGAACAGCAAAGGATCAGTCAGCTTGAGAAATAGCTAGCAGGACAAAAACAACATAATGAGCCACTGAAAGAACAGTTAAATCTAGAGAAACAAAAGATCGATCAGCAAGCTCTCTAGAAACAAAAAAGGTTGTCTCAAGAACTCAGCAGGCTTCAAGCAGCAATTCAGCAAGAAAAATAAGGCTAAAGAAGAAAAAATTACACAACTGCAATTATAGGTAGAGAAATTCAAGTGTTATCCAAAAGTTGGTGAATTCAAGAAAGAAGCCCTGGAAGTGACCAAAGCCTTATCTCAGCAACTAAATATCCTTTGCCATAAAATATCATTGGTTGACCCAATGTGCACTATCACTGCATCACTCATTGAATAGGCAGTTGACACCAGGCTAGAATTTGAAAACGCAAATGATAAGCTCAAAAAATGTCTCTCTTGGCAAAGTTCAGAAGAATGCATGGCTACTAATCTACTGAAAATCCAAGAATTGCACAAAGAAATCTTGTTTTCGGAGTGGGAATCACAGTTAATAAAGGCCGAAAGAACTACTTCCAGATCCGGGGCTACAATGAATAGTGTGATCGAGTTGGTAAATGATAGCTCATATCTAGCTAACTTGATCTCCGATTTCTCTCTAGGAAAGCTCCCAAAAGCAAAAGCGCTAGAATATCAATGGAGACAGGATCTGGCCAGCAGAGAAGAACAAATCGACAAAGTGAAAAACTTGACTTGGGATGCATTTTGGTTTTTCCTAGTAAAGCCACACAGCCAGCAAATGGCCACCAAATTCCTTGCCGACACTGTCAATCTCATGGTTCCCGAACTTTCAAATGTTACGTACACAGCTCAACTACATTCTAGGCTGAGTCATCCTCCAGAAATTCAGCAAATGCTCTCAATTTTTTAACTGTGATTGCAAGAGGAGAAGTAGATACAATGAATCAGTTCAAAGGCTATCGCACTGATATTTTCATAAATCAAATCCCATATTTTCATGTTTGTAGCTTCAACAGCTCAAAGCAATTTTTATTGACAGTTGGTTTTTATTTTATTATTTAAACCCTTTCATGTCTTTTAAGAAAGGGTCCTCAATTTGCATAAAAACTTGATTTGAGAAGTTACACTTTTGTACTTCTGAATATATTTTTATCAGTAATGGATCAAGGTTATACATTTTTGTGAAGAAACTTTTTCAAGATCTGCACTTTTGTATCTCCTGGAAGTTATCTCAAATAAGAAAGTGGAATCGGAGTGTTATTTGCATTGGAAAGACTCAAATCCATGTGGTATTTCTATCATTGTTCTTTTGTTTTGTTTCCTTATGTGATGAAGCATTCATTTTAAAAGTTTCTATTGTTGATGTATGTATGCTCTTCAAAATAATTCTTTATCATGTCATTTCTGAAGATTTATAATTGTTATACTTTAAAGATATATGTCAGCGATATACATTGTTATGAATGCGTTATGTTTTATTAATAATTACTTTGTTTAATTTCTTAAGCAAAGTAATCATTATCTATGAATGCATCTTTCTATCGATCATTAATTCATCTATATGATTATTTGTCTGTTAGAAATAATCAGAAATCGCATTGTTAATACATTACCCGGGTTAGATAAGTATATTTGTATATTTTTTAGTTATAGGTTAAAGCACTTATCATCCTTATTATACATTATAAAAAAATCATCCATCAAACCATTCATTATACGAGAAACTGGTCCCATAATATCCAGTCGGAGCCACCACACCAAATGGAAAAGGAGCTATACTAAGGTCCGAACTGGGTGGTTATCCCTAATGTTGGTGCCTGGATTTTCGAGGCATCAACATTTTTGGCGCTAGAAGGACAGCTTGAACTTTGAATGGCGAGCGAATCCCAATCCATAGGCTAATATAAGAGTAAAACCCCCTCACCATCTCCTCCAACTTCTCCTTTGCATTCTAAATCTCCTATTTTTAAGCGAGAAGTTGAAAATGAAAATACAACACCCACTACTGAAAACTTAAACACACTTGACAATTCTTCTCTTGAACCCCCTGAAGTACAGTCCTTGATTCATAAACTCCAAGGGTTTTTGATATCCCAAGAATAGTCTAAGTTATCCCAAGGCAGTGTGACTTCGCAATATATTCCATCTGAGCCTCTTACTAGAACACAGAGTGAAAATCTTGGTATTCCACCAACTGAATTTCCTCTGCCAAGTCGAAAAAGAGCTAGGAAGACACCTTTAGAGTCTGACAGTAAGATCCTTTCCTCATCATCATCCATTCCATCTAAACCATTGCAAAGTCATCCATCTATTTCACAACTCCAAATCATAGTCCAAAAGGGTACAGGTACTCCAACATTCTCTACCCAATCATTTTCAAGTTCCTCCTCACCTTCTTCTACCATTAGCACAACAACAGCACCACCTCAACCAAGTCCATGGACCAATCCAAGAGTTATCGCAATGCCTGCACCCTTGAGTCAATTACCATCCCATCCTGAAAAATGGTTGCCAAATTTTTATCCTGACATTGGCATATTAGCAGAAGAACATATAAACAATTTCATGTTGTCAATAAACTTGAATGGGGTAACAGAAGAAGATGTTGTCGTTAGGCTATTTCCATACACTCTACAAGGAGCAGCTAGATCGTGGTATTTTTCATTACCACCAGGATCCATCACTAGCTGGGATGCTTTTCAGGAGCAATTTTTAACCAAATTTGGAGACGATAGGTCCACATCGACTTTGATTAATGATCTCTCCAATCTGAAATTTGAATCAAAGGAACCCATCAAAGAATTCAACTCCCGATTTAATAAACTGCTGAATAAAATTCCTGCAACATCCAAGCCTAGTAAAGAAGTCCAAAGCGAATGGTATATCTCTGCCTTGCCTTCAAACATAACCATCTTCGTTGATAAGGCTGCCAAACCCACATTAGCAAAAAATATGAAGGAAGTGATTATTGTTGAAAAACGTATCATTGCTTTGGAAAAGAAAAATGTTATTGAAGAAAGAAAATCCAAAAAGGTTACTTTCAAATATGAATCAAAAAAGAAAGCAGTTAAAGACCCATATGACATGAAAGGTTTACAAAGGGTTCTGAAAACTATGTCCAATGAAATGGTAGAAATAAAAAAGCAGGTAGCTGAAACTTCTACTAAAAAACCATTTAGAAATTTTAGAAGAAATCAATCAACTGACCATAAACCACCTAATGCTATATCCAATGCAGAATCAGATCTAGATGATGATGAAGATGAAGACACAGTTTTGTCATCAAAGGAAACGGAAGAACATGAAATAGTTGAATGTCATGGAATGTGGGACTTTATCTTGCCTAACTCTGATACTGAAAGTGAACAAGAATCTCTCCCAGTAAATACCAGAAGTAAAAATGCAACAGAGCCTGTTCAAACAAATCCAAAGAAGAAAAATTCAAGCCCTATTGCTAAGCTCCCATGAAGAAAACTCCAGTTGTGCCTACCCAAAATAAACCATCATCCTCTAATCCTCCATCATCATCTAAAACATTAGTAGTATCTGACTCTATGGATTATATCATCGTGGAAGACATGAACAAGACTCGAGCAAATATTTCTTTACATGAACTTAGCAAGCTCAAACATCAACAGAAGTTGTTAAAGAATTAAATGCAGTACCTTCTTCTCCTCTTCCAACCAACGTATTATCCAAGGCAGCTAAAGGATCAGGTAAGCCACCATCGGATAAAGTAGATGCTACTGATATTGTTTTGATCAGAGATAGGTCTAATTCTCATACTCCTCCTTTTCTCTTGACTTATGAGATCTATAATACAAATCTGCATAACTGCCTGATAGATTCAGGGGCTTCATCAAATGTAATGTCAACCTCAGTTTGCTCTAAATTAAACATTGAGCCCCAGAAATCTGCAGTCCATATCGTTCAATTAGATCGGACTAAAGTACAAGTTTTAGAAGAGATTAATTTAGTTACCATTAGGTTATCGGCTGATCCCAGAGTAGTTCAAAGAATTGATATATTTATTGCTGACATCCTTGAGTTTTATTGTTTAATTCTAAGCAGGGATTGGTCTGAGAAACTCCATGCTTACATTTCCACTGATTGGTCTCACATGCGACTTCCCTATAAAGGGAAACCAAATCAAATCAAAATAGATCAAGAAAAACACATGACTCATACAATAACGGAGTTTGAACAAGAAAACCAGCCTATAGATTTCAATAACAACATTCTCAGAAATTACTCAGCTGAATCGTTCTGTGGAAATTTTAATGATCAACAATCGCCTTTTCCTATTAATATTATCACATCACAAATTGAAAATTTCTCTCATACTAATACCTCAAGATGTGTTAGTATTGCTGATGAACTTGTAAATAAATTTGTAGATAAGCCTTTATTTTGGTCTTTATATTTTGATGGATCAAAATCCAATGACAGTGCAGGAGCAGGGTGTATTTTAGTTAGTCCAGAAGGGGAAAAAATTATGCTATCATGCAGACTAGAATTTGAGTGTACCAACAACACTGCGGAATATGAGGCATTGATTCAAGGGCTCTATAAAGCAATAGGCCTGAATATTCAATATCTGAAAGTATTTGGTGATTCTGAAATTGTCATTAAACAAGGAACACTATCCATTGTCTCTCAGGACATCTCAAACATTATCAATCCCTTATACAAGATCTCACAACTCATTTTCTAACATTCAACATTTCTCCTATTCCAAGATCTCAGAATGCAGCATCTGATTTATTGGCTAATGTTGCTTCTAAGCTCCTTCCATCCGAGGATTATAGTCCAGATAGGTTTTAAATTGAATTAATTTTTCGGCCATCTGTCCCAAACAATGTCACCAATTGCCGGGTATTTAATCATGATGAAGACATCTTAAATTTCTTGACCTGTAAAAAATCTTATGATGATCAAATTATCGATGAAAGTGATCATGATCTTCAGCTAAAACAAAGACTAAATGAGAATTCTATTCCTAAATCTGTGGTCAAGCTAGAAGATCTCTACGATATCAAAGATAGGCTCAAAAAGGTCACTAATGCAAAACTTCAAAGTTCTACTTTAAGGTTTGAATTAGTAAATCTTGGCACTGAGGCCAAACCACAAAATGTCAATCTAGGGCTTGAACTCACATCAGAAGAAAGATTTGCTTTCATCAGATTATTAAATAAGTGCAAAAATGTTTTGCTTAGAATTACTTGTGATACTTCTATAATTCAACACACAATTCCAATGATTTCTGGTGAGAAACCTGTACAACAAAAGTTAAGGAAAATTCACCCAAATCTGGAAAGTCAAATCAAAGCAGAGTTGAATAAACTTCTGAAAGCTAAAATAATCTTCCCAGTCAAACATTCTAAATGGGTTTCAAACTTGGTACCTGTAAGAAAAAAGAATGGTGATATTAGGATTTGCATAGATTCTAGAAATTTTAATAAGGCATGTCAAAAAGATAATTTCCCATTACCAACAATGGAACAGATACTTCAATCAGTTGCTGGTTCAGAGTTAATGTCCTTTCTTGATGGTTTTTCAGGATACAATTAGATACTGGTGCATCCAAATGATAGAATAAAAACTACATTCAGAACTAAATGGGAAACATATGCTTATCAGAAAATGTATTTTGGTTTGATAAATGCTGGAGCTACTTTCCAACGAGCCATGGATATAGCCTTCTAAGATTTGATCAATAGGTCAGTTGTTGTTTACTTAGACAACATAACTGTCTTTTCCAAGAAAAGGGCCAATCATCTACATGATTTAAAATAGATCTTTGAGTGATGTAAAAGATATGGGATTTCTCTAAATCCCAAGAAATCATTCTTTGCTCTAAATGAAGGCAAACTCTTAGGGTTTATTGTATCCAAAGATGGCATATATATTGATCCTAACAGGATAAAAGAGATTTCTGATATTTCTTTGCCACATAACAAGAAATCAATGCAATCATTTTTGGGACAGATAAATTTTGTAAAAAGATTTATTCTTGATTTTTCTCATATAGTCTTACCTTTACAAACTATGATTAAGAAAAATTCAGTTTTCAAATGGGGACATAACGAAAAAGAAGCCTTTGACTCAATCAAACAGGCAATTATTTACGCTCCTGCATTGAATACTCCTAATTTTTCTAGTCATTTTATTTTGTATACTTTGGCCACTGAAACATCTTATGTTGTTGTTTTAACACAAATCAATGATCAGCAAGTAGAAGCACCTATATCTTTCTTTAGTTCCAATTTGCAGGGTGCTGAACTCAACTATTCAGAAGTAGAAAAACAAGCTTTTGTTGTGTTTAAATCTATCAAACACTTTAGACCAATCCTTCTAAAAACACACCCAAAAGTAATAGTCCTATTCTTCGCATTGAGGCAATTGCTAGTATGAAGGGAAGTAGGAGAAAAGAGAGCTAATTGGGTAACAACTTTACAGGAGTCTGATATTGATATTAAACAAGCGAAAATTGTGAGAGGGCAAGGTTTTTGCAGGTTATTAGCAGCAGCTTCTAATATTCCAGAACATGAAGATTCAGACAAGACTCTTCAAGTGAACGAGATAAGTATCATAAATTCTGAATCTCAGTATGTTGATCTGATCTTTTACTTGAAAAATGGATATGCTCCCCCTAATTTCAGTTACAAAAAAAAAAAAAAAAAAAAAAACGTGCCTTAAGATTAAAAGCAAAACACTTCGAAATCATTGATGATGTGTTATTCAGAAGAAATTATGATTCAATTTTATTAAGATGCCTTCAAAAACTGAAGCATAAAAGGTTTTGCAGGAATTACATGATGGTCCACCAGGTGGACATTTTGGAGGAGATACTACGGCTCACAAAATAATACATGCTAGATATTATTCACCCACTTTGTTTAAAGATGCCCATGATTATGTCAGGAAATGCAAGATATGCCAAACTACTAGTGGGAGACAAAGGAAACCAGCCTTTCCTTTACAAC
The DNA here is from genome assembly GCA_000404065.3 of Pinus taeda. Classification (NCBI taxonomy): domain Eukaryota; kingdom Viridiplantae; phylum Streptophyta; class Pinopsida; order Pinales; family Pinaceae; genus Pinus; species Pinus taeda. The sequence continues at coordinate 24,331 of APFE030276900.1, forward strand.
CAGTAAACATTGAGCAACCATTTGAACAGTGGGGGCTTGATATCATAGGAGAGTTTGTTCCACATTCTTCCAAGCAACATGGATACATCCTTACAGCCATGGACTACTTCACAAAGTGGGTTGAAGCAAATCCATTAAAGGTAGACAATTTTGATGCAATCATTGAATTCATTGATCAATTCATCATTACCAGGTTTGGTGTACTTAATGCTCTTATTTTTTATAATGCATCTTATTTTTCTGGGAGTAGTATAGTTGAATTTGCTCTTAAGAGAGGTTTTAAATTAAAATATTATGCAAATTACTATCCTCAAGATAATGGTTTGGTAGAGTCAACAAATAAGAATGTTGGAAATAATACTGAGGGGGGGGGTGAATCAGTATTAGCAAGTCAATAATTTTTCATTTCCATAATCAAATTTATATATGCTACTTCAGTTAGAGGAACACGCGTGTATATGCAACTGTGATTAAAGCAACTAGCGTATATACTACAAACTTAAGATTCAGTTAATTCATCATATGATGATCTTTAATTAGTGCATCAGAACCATATAAACAATAACCAGGTGCAGTAAAACAGAACAGACAATCACACACGTGAACACAAGATATAAGGTGGAAACCCAATGTAGGTGAAAACCACATGCTGCAATCGTCTCTATATTCCTTTTAATAATAAGAAACTTCTTTTTACAATTTTTGTATTGGTGCAAACTTATACCAGTACGCAGGCTTCTACCTACAAAAGGCTACAACCTTCTCTTGTTCTCCAGCTTCCTAGAAGGGAGCTACAACCCCCTTAGCTCTTGTACTAGCTGATATGTTTACTAGTACGAAGGTGCTGGCCTACTGTTATCCGGGAATAGTGTCCATTCGGATGCTTCTATTCCCACTAAGATGGGTGCCTATCTTAGAAACAAACAATCAAAATCTACTATTGTTTTCTTTTATGAAAATAGACAAGAGGAGAACCAAGAAGACCAACCCGAGTCTTGCGCATGATTTCCTCTCCTTCTTGATAGAGCTTCGCCGCTTCTTCTTCGTCTGCCCAGCTTCAAAAAGAACCTGTGGAATCATAGCAACATGCTACTATCAAAGAAACAAAGATCTAAATTCATAAATAATACAGGATCAGATGTGTATTAACCATATAAATGCATATATAAACAAGTACACAAGAATATGGAAGAAAACAAGAATAGATGTATTAAGATGAAAAGTAGCAAGAGGATTACAACCATATGCTCTGACCTAGCATCATCCTCCAGCTAAGAAGCCCTTCTTCACCTCAAGCAAAGCTTAGATCACCCAACACTATGTATGTACACCAGAAAACCAACAGCACTTCTCTATAAGATACAAAATTCCGGCCTCTGGATCTCTGTGATGAGGGATCCATATATAGATGATTACAGAGAGGTGAGTCATCTTCTGGGATCTTGATTAGTGTCCTCTCTCTGATAGTTCCTACTTCCACTTGGAGAACGATGATCTCTTACTCATCCCTGGTCGAAAATAGAGAGGAAAGTGTGAGAGGGGAAGCTTTTGGAAGATTCCATGATCTTCCACCTCGCATTTTTGTCCCTGACATTAGTCCATTCCTGACCATCGCACCATACAGAGGAGAAAATCAGTATGCATCGCACCTTGTACACTGGGAAGGTGATATGCATCGCACCCTCTGCATTGAGCTTTCAATATGGTCCAGCTTTGACCATTTATGAGTAGTTTTCAGTGGAGAACTTCTGGGAGATGATGTAATCAGTTGACCTTGTTCCTTTAGGTAGTAAAGCAACACTTTTCGGGACTTAGGAGCCCTCAGTTTATGGAAATTTATGATTGGGGTTGAAGTTCCCAAAAATGTCTATAACAGTTGCCCCCTAAAGCATGAGGTTGTTAATCTTTCTGATGTGGGGCGAAATGCTTTACTATGAGGATCTGAAGTTTTTCTGAGCTGGGAGGCGACCTGTAATAAGATACAATACAATACATTATTTTGACAACATTTTTTCATGATCTAGCTGAGGTGGGCATTCCCATGCTCAGCTTTATAAATTCATTTTCATTTACATAGGATAGACAATCGTCTGCGTGACAGACTGATGATATTAACACATCATCCTTTAATTTGGATGATCATCTGTTCGACAATGATGTACACTTGATGTTTTTATGTTCCTAAATATATCGCAGCCTAGATGGATGAAACTAGATCCGGGGTCTTCAAAACTCATTCAATCTTCACTCGGAGTACAAGTCGATCCTTGTGAAAAAATGTTCTAGAGTCGAACATGGAAAGACATCGCCTGATTACTAGCCAACGATGTAAGTTCTTAAAAGGCGCGAGAGGAATCACCAATAATGACAATGACCCTCAAGGTAATACAATACAATTCACGTGGTGTGAAAAAAGGACTTGGCATCGAACACCACGTAAAATCTCTCAGTCGAAGGCCATTGATGTAAACCTGTCGCCGAAAGTGAGAAACTTGCCATTGAGGCATGCAAGCTTCAAAGTACTGAAAGGGTTGTTCCTATGTCAACTTCTTGGATAATGAGATGATGTCGACAAGAAGAAACCCATCGTAGGAGGGCCTTAATGAAACCCACATCAATGACACAGAACGAAGAAAATGATTTTGGAGGTGAAAACAAACTGACGATATAGCGTTCAGGGTGGCGGTCATGAAGGAATGAAGCATGAATGTATTGCAGTGGGTGAGACACAGGTGAATTGTCTGAATGACTTCTCTTGAACATATCGACGACACTAGTGATGGATTGGTAGTGTTAACCCCAAAGATGGATGGTGTGACAGACCAACGGTGATGACCAGTGAACGGAACAGCCCAACCCGACATGGATGCGGAAGGAAAGTGTCATGTTCAAGAGCGACTTGCTACCAATAAAGTTTCTTCAAGTTTTCTTCCCAATTTTTCCCAGTCATTGCTGGCCAGTACCTCTTTATTTTTGTCAAGCTTGAGGAGGATAACATATGCTTTTTCTATAATCCACCCTTCGAGCGAACCTATCACTATATTTTAGCAAGCCTAGCGACAGTGAAACTCGTTCTCATCTATATGGATGAGTTTGTCGCTATTCGGTTTTAATGAGTTTAACGACAAAGATAACTCAATCTCTTTCAATTTTAGAGAGTTTTAAAGAAACGGAAATGGGACTCCAAAGACTCTTTTTCGTTGTATAATCCCTTAAGTCCGAAAAAGCGTAAAATAATACAAAAGGGATGAATTTTCGATAGTTTTAACGAGCCGAACAAGACAATCACTTGACCTTTTTGTGTAATAATACCTCAGGTCCAAAAAGATTAAAATCTAGAGGAGGGATAACACTTCTGATGCCTTTAACGAGCTGGAGAGGCCAATTGCTCAACAATCCTTTAATATTATATGAGTCAGGTGAAAAGAGCTTAATGGAGACTCATTTTCGAGGAACGAGTGATGGTTTCGGGTAGCAACTGATTCCAGGTAAGATTTGGAATTTTCCAATCACAACAGTGTCACAACGATGGCTAACAGAATCACTCTTTGCATATGTTCCTCGAAGGGGTAAACAATCATACGGGGGTGAATAATCAGCTAAAAATAGAGTGGAGGTGATGGCGAGAACACGACCAAGGCTCAAAAGCTGGCGATAAGGCATTCACAATGGTTATTTACTGGTTCATTTTTTAATGAGTAAAACGCTGGGGGAACATTTGCTCATGACTTATTTATTTTTAAACAACTTGAACTATGCACTAAAACTGCTTGTGGAGGGTTTATTTTTAACGAGCCTTGAATCTGCGACACATTTCATCCGATTTAAATAGGAACACAACAAAATCAGAGAAAACGATATACACAAAGACGCAACTAAATAATACTTCATTTCATTAATGGAAACACTGAATATGCTTACAAACAGAGTTGAAATAACCGCTAGGACCGACGGTAGCTATCTTTGAGAGAGATGTGGTGGCTACATGCCTCTAACTATGTTACAATGAGGCTCAAAGGCCTATTTATTGCTGAGAAACAATGGAAAACCCTTAACATTCCAAAACCTAACCCTAGAAGATGAAACGCCAAACTGTGGGCCCCATTTGGGTAAATTGGTACGTCAACTTCCCAGGATCGTAACTTTGGCATACGATCTCCGTTTGACGCATACAATAGCTCGTTAAAAAAATATATCCAAGCACTGCTACTTTAGGAAGGGCAACATCGGTCCATGGACCGATGTTGCCCCTTGATTTCCCAAAAAAACATCGTTTAGGGCCTCAAAACCGCTCCGGAAGTTCAGGACCTGAAAAACTGCTAAAAATAGTAAACTGTGCTACAATTTAGGAAACTGAAGAGCTGAAAGAAACAATGGTGGGGGTCCAAGTGGATTTGGAAGGTGGCCACCAATATCCACTTGGATCATTCCTACCCCCTTAGGAAGCAATGGTCCCCATTGCGTTGAGTTCCTGCATGAGATGAGGAAACTTTTGTTGAACTTGGTCCCTGGTGAACCACTTGCCCTGGTGAAGGAGTTGGCCTGCTTTGACAACTCAATACAATTGGATATTCTACTGGCGAGTGTGCTTGACCCGTGTGTCCATGATCCAATCAGCTGCAGCTTGTTCCATGCAATCTGGATTTAACGCTTTGGGTGTGAGTTGTTCTGTAATGTCAGATGTGTCTAGTAATGGTTGAAAGTATGGCCAAAGACGGTCCACATTGAACACTGGGTGCAGACCAAGGAATGGGGGAACGCTGAGCTCACATGCATTGTCTCCCACAACCTTGGTAATGGTGTAAGGACCATATCGGAGTGGTCTGAGTTTCCGATAGGATCCAGTAAGGCGTTCGTTTTGCAAATGCAACCAGACTTTGTCACCCACCTGAAATTTGTGTGGCACCCGGTGTTGATCATGTCGCTGCTTTTACTTGGCATTTGATTTCTCTAGAATGTCATGGACCTGTTGCCAAATATGTTGGATGTTCTCAATTAAGCTGTTTGCCTTATCTGTTTCGGACTGGACATGAGCCGAATCTGTGTGAGTAGCTATAAATTGCATGGCCACATCAATGGGACATAGTGGTTGGAATCCCAAGCCCACCTGAAAAGGGTTGTGGCCAGTCGAGCTATGGAGAGCCCGGTTGTAGCTGTACTGAACATAGGGGAGGCTCTCGTGCCATGTGCGTGGATGCTTTGAGTTGTACATGCGCAGAATGTGTACGATCATCCTGTTGACAACCTTTGTTTGGCCATCAGTTTGAGGATGGAAGGCTGTTGACTTAGTGAGTTTGTTGTCGAGCATTGACCAGAGACTGGACCAAAATGTACTGGGAAACCTGCTGTCCCGATCTGAAATGATAGATTGTGGGATCCCAATGTGTATCCACGCTCGTTCAAAGAAGAGTTTAGCAGTGGCTTCTGCTGTGATATTCTTCTTGCAGGAAGCCATAATGGCCATTTTTGAGAAACTGTCGACGACCACAAAAACACAGTCATTCCAATGCTTAGTGGAAGGAAGGCCTGACATGTAATATATGGAGATGGATTCTCAAGGTCGACTAGGGGTACGTAGTGGGGCATAGAGGCCTTGCTTCTTGATGGTTGGTTTGGCAATGACACAAGCAGTGCATGATTTGATGTACTTCCCAACATCCTGTCGAAGATTCGGCCAATAGAAATACTTCTGCAGTACTGCGACTGTTTTCTCGACCCTGAAATGTCTAGCAGCCCGACTGTAGTGTGCTTCCCAAATCATCTTGGCATGGTCGCTTGAAAGAACACAAAGGTGACCTAGGTGGCATAACACGGCATCCTGGAGGTGAAAATCTGAAACATGCTGACCCTCCAAGAGTGTCTGGTATGTGTGGCCGAATTCTGGGTCACTTTTGTAGAGACATGGCCAATCAGAAGTCTCGTGCCCACAAGAGTTGAGCACAGTGGTTAACACCATGATCGGTGGTCGACTGAGGAAATCTGCAACATTATTGGTGGTACCCTTCTTATACTTGATATTCAAATGGAGTTGTTGCAGGTATGTGGACCACTGCTGATGGCAATCATTCTGCAATTTCCCCTGGGTTTGTATGAACTGCAGGGGTCAATGGTCTGTGTGGATGACCGTTTCCTTCCCCCAAATGTAATGCTTCCATTGTCGATAGGCTTGCACAATCGAATACATCTCTTTATCATAAGTGGGATACTTATGGACTATGTCTGAAAGTGTTTCACGGTGACATGCCACTGGATGCCCTTGTTGAGTAAGGATTGTCCCAATAGCATAATCAGAGGCATCTGTCTTGACCTCAAATGGTTGTTGTAAATTTGGTAATGCGAGCACTGGTTCCATGCAGAGGCGATCTTTCAACTCTATGAATGCCTTCTATTGAGACTCAGACCAAAAGAATTTGGCTTTCGCTCCTCCCTTGGTGACTTGACTCAAGGGCCAAGTGATATGAGAAAACCCCAACACGAACCTGCGGTAGAAGTTGGCAAGACCTAGAAAGCTACGGAGCTCTGTCAGAGTGGTTGGAGATGGCCAATCTCGAATGACTTGGATCTTGGTTGGATCCACATGCACCCCCTGTTCATCAATAATGTATCCCAGATACTGAAACTGGGTCATGCCAAAAGTGAATTTCT
>APFE030276900.1:31153-41524 GCA_000404065.3 Pinus taeda
CAATCCGAAAGGCATAACCAACCATTCGAAAAGGCCCTCCTTGGCTTTGAAGGTAGTCTTCCACACATCAGAGGGTTTGATTGGTACCTGGTGATATCCTGACTTCAGATCCATATTGATGAAATATTTTCCCCCCTTTAGTTGGTCCAAGGGGTCATCAATCCGCGGGATCGGGTACCTATTATAGACATTGATCTTATTTAGCACCCAATAGTCAATACAGAGTCTCCAAGTCCCATCCTTCTTCTGTACCAGCACGATCTGGCTCCCACAAAGCAATGGACTCAGACGGATGTGACCTTTCTGTAGTAACTCCTGAATCTGCCTCTTGATTTCATCGTTCTCCAGAACGGAGCACCGATAAATTGGCCCATTGGGTAGCGGCACACCTGGGGTCAGATCGATGGAGTTTTTGACCTGACAGTGCAGAGGAACCCCTACGGGGGAGGTGAACATGTCCTCGTATTCCTCCACGAACTTGTCCATCTATAGTTGTCGTGCCAAGGGGTCCTGTCTCGAGGTCGTGGCCACTGTCTTCTTCTTTCCTTGAGGGTGTATCATCAGGAAAACAAATTTCCCTGGTTTTGGAAATGAGCTTACTGCATTGTTTTACAGTAACCAAAGAGATGGTGGTAGGCGGTGATAGCTCTGGTATCCTGTACAACTTATTTCCCAATGTAATAATAACAGCACGGGGCCTTGATTCATACACAGCATGTCGCTTCCACAAGTATGGTTGTCCTAATAATACATCACAAACTTCAAGGGGAGCAATGTCACACAATACCTCATTCGTGAAGGGTTTGATTTTGTATGGAAGGTGACACTGTTGGCTCACGCGAAGATCCCATCCTTGGTGAAGCTACCCGATGGTGTACGGTTGTGGATGTGCTGTGGTCGGTAAGCCCAACCGCTTCATGACCTCTGCTAAAATGAGGTTCTTTTGGCTCCCAATATCGACAATGAACTATAGCGGGGAGCCCTTTACCCACATCTGGGAGTGGAAGAGACGCTCCTCCTCCTCTGGATCTTCAGGTTCATTTTTCTAGATCTTGGCGGTAGCAATAGTGGCGTTGGGATCTGCATCAATGATCTGTTTCCCTTTTTCGTTCCCCTTGTCGGGTTCTGACTCAAAGTCAGAACATGCATCTAATTCTGAAACCTTTAACTCAGCCACCAGTGACTGCTTGGACCGACACTCACTTGTGGTGTGGGTGGAGCTCTTATGGAACTCACACCATTTTCTCGTGTCCTTTTTCGGCTTCACGACATTGCTCTTTGCTTGCAGCTTTTGCGGGTTTTCTTGGGCTACCCCGCCTTGGCTCTATCCTTTGTTCTGTGGTTTAGGGGCACCTTTCCCTTGCTTTGTATTTGCATATCCAAAGTCTCGCTTCTTTTGTTTAAACTTCTGCTCGACCTTGATGGCATATCGGTATGCTGTGTCGAGCGAGGAGATGTTCAGGAATTATATTTCTTCCTGGATGTACTTGTGCAGGTAGCCGCGATATTTGAGTATCAAATGTTGCTCCATATCCTTGATACCCAACTTTGTGCGAAGGGTATGGAAAAGATTGGTGAACTCCAGCACGTCTTGGTCCCTTCCCTGCCGCAACGTGGTCCACATTATATATTCATCCTCATAGCTTCTGACAGGGTAGTACTGCTCCATGATGGCATTCCCGAATGAATTCCAGGTGGGTGCAGCTGAAAATAGTGAGCCGATACTTTCATCCTTCTTCTCATAGTAGATTTCATTAGTCCTTGACATGGGGGGCTGCTTTTAGAAGAGCGAAAACAATATTTTCCTGACTCGAAAATTCATGAACAGAAAAATAACCCTCTAGGAGATTTAACCATTTATCTACGGCATCTACGTCTATCTGACCCTCGAATATGGGGATTTCAAAATTAACTTGTACCTTAAACGGCGTGGCATTTCCAGAGTAGCTGTTGGAAGCCGATGCGTCGCTTCTGGGTAGCTGCTGAAGGATGTGGGCAAAGCTGTCCATCATCGCGTTTCGTTGTCGCTCGAGGGCTTCTTCGAGCAATATTTTGATAGGATCTCCTGCCCCCTCATCTTTCTTCTCATCCTCCATGGGAGGCCGTCAGCATTTGCGAGGATGGTCTTTCAAAGGTTCGACCAGTTCAAGCCCTAACTCCTTATATCCCGACCTTGTTGGGGACATGCAAAGAAAAAGCAGACCGCTCTGATACCACTAATCTGGATTTAAATAGGAACGCAAAAAAATACAGAGATAACCATATACACAAAGTTGCAGCAGAAATAATACTTCATTTCATTAATGGAAAACACTGAAATATGCTTACAAACAGAGTTGACAATAAACCAACTAGGGCGATGGTAGTTTATCTCTAAGAAGAGATGTGGCGGCTACATGCCTCTGAACTATGTTACAATGAGGCTCAAAGGCCTATTTATTGTTGAGAAACAATGGAAAACCCTTAACATTCAAAAAACTAACCCTAGAAGATGAAACGCCAAAGTGTGGGCCCCGTTTGGGTAAATTGGTACATAGACTTCCCGGGGTCGTAACTTTGGCATACGATCTCCGTTTGACGTGTACAATAGCTCGTTAGAAAGATCTATCTGAGCGCTGCTACTTTGAGAAGGGAAAAATCGGTCCATGGACACATGTTGCCCCTAGATTTCCCAAAAAACATCGTTTAGGGCCTCAAAATGGCTCCAGAATTTCAGGACCTGAAAAACTGCTAAAAATAGTATATTGTGCTACAATTTAGGAAAATGAAGAGCTGAATGAAACAATGGTGGGGGTCCAAGTGGATTTGGCAGGTGGCCACCAATATCCACCTGGATCAACATTGCTTGCCAGTTGTATGATAAGAATGTCTCATTCAAGATGCTATTCTGAAGTAGCTTACATCTCTCAAGCTTTTCCACAGATCCTTTCTTTATGCAAGTTAGGAAACAACTAGCCTTACAGGTTTAAAGGGTTATAGGTCCTAAAAAATTTAAAAATAAATAGCTGCTCTTCACTTGCATGCGGAAAGGTTTGCATGCCCCCAAGTATAGCGAAAAGTTTCCAGGTTACCAAGAAAGTTCTATCTGCGTAGCAGATAAAATGCTTCCTCGGCGATGTCTATCGAAACACACAAAGGTGAATGGCGCAGACGCATTCCACTCACATAACTTTAACGAAGGTATCTTATTCCAGCCTGTTCCCATTTTCCTGTGAGGATGGGTTTGCCAGACTAGTCATATATCCCTCGTGGAAATCCACTTTATACCCAAGGTTTTCCTACCGAAACAGACCAGGGTGCATGCCCCCTAGGTTTCAGTCACACCTTCCTGAATCACTCGCACTCATCAAGTGGACGGACTGGAGACTGATGAGACATTTCTTGCGTGAAAAGACCATTTAGGGATGGCATTTGACTATTTCCGACGTGTGAACCGGGGAATGTTTGCATGTATATGAGTATCGTTCAAACCCTCCTCGAGTCCATAAACATATATTTTTAGTATGGGTTATGGAAGGAAATACTGGACTATGAACATAACCTATTTAGATAGAGGAGATGCATAGAATTTGGGCACCTATACCATGTATTTCCATCAGTGAAACAAATCGAAAGCTCAAAATAAAAAAATAAACAAGGTTGATGATGGGATTAAACTAGTAGATCAAGGCCATAATATTAGAAGAAAAAACATCAATGATGAAATAAGACAAATCAAAGCGAAGGGACGACAGATATATTTTATCTGTTGATGACTGTCAACAATGAAGACAACATAGATCAAACCCAATCAAAGGATTCAATTATGGGGATAAGGAAGGTATGCCACAAAGCCTCAATAACGATATAGATGCAACTGAAGAAACACCAAACACAATAGGTCCACCACATATCCAACTCGTGTGAAGGATGTGAAAATGGGGGATATGATAGGGCCTTAAATAGACCTTAACAAAGAGATGCTTGCAATGGTTCAGACAACCCTACTCAATTAGTGAATCTTAGCTCATCTCCAATTAAAATCCCGGCATCATTAGAACAACCCTCCCCTGATTCGTCTGGCCCTCGACAATATCCACCAATCAGTATTCATGCAGAGTAGACAAACATAAAGATGATCATGGATGTGGCCAAAGAGATGGAGACATAGCTATAGGAACTAAATTTACTAGAACTATTTGCGGCATGGCAAGGTAAGGATCATTTTACCCTCTTGGAAAAACAGGTCTATGATTGGAAGAGCATACATTAAATATAAGAATATAGTAGTTATAAATGGCTCAAGATCTAGATCAGTTGGAATCGAAGCTCAAGTGCTGAAGGAAGTAGGAAAATCCCATAAAGAGATGAAAATACAAGGAAGGAAAAATAAACTCCAAATGCTACATGAAATTGGAGAAGATTTGGTAAATTTGGGAGAGTCAAAGCCATCTAGATGTTTTCTAAGGATCCAATAAACTCCAACAATGAAAATAATATCTTGGAATATAAGGGGTCTTAATAGCCATAAAAAACAAAGGCTCCTAAAATAAAAGTAGATGGAAGAAAAACCTACAGTAACGACGATACAAGAAACCAAAATATCTATGGATACTCTAACTAATCTAACTCATAATTGGAAAAGACAATGCCAATCAAAGACAATATATGCATAGGGACAATCAGGAGGAACCACAATAATATGAGATGAACAAGAGGCCCAAGTGATTAATGTATTTGATAATTTTGAATCATAATAGTTCAAATACAACTTAGTAGCACATGGGAGTGCTTCTTTCTATCCAATGTATATGGAACAAACAACCTATAAGATAAAATATCATTTCTTCAGTCAACCTCTCATATTGGAAAGCTCATATCCCTAATCCATGGATAATTTGGGGGGGATTTAACTTAATTGATTATATTGAAGGGAAGAAGGGGGTATATGGTAGATAGAAATATAAGATACACTATTCCATAAATCAATATATGGTTTAGGGCTTATTGACATTAGCATGGTGAATGGAGCATACACATGGAAGAACTAGAGATTAGGACAACACCAAATTGCATCAGAATCGAATAGATTATTCATAATCAAGAATATCCCGGAGTGGGACACAACATTCATTGAATCTTACATTATCTCCATCCATGGCTCAAATCACTGGGCATTCCATCTCAACCTACATATAGGGACGTTCCCTTGCAATTCCCTTTTAAATATGAGAAATTTTAGCTCAGGCACCTTGAATTCCACACAAATATTCAAAATTTATGGGAAGAGGAAAAGAATATCTGAGGATAAACAATGTTCACCCTTAATAAGAAGTTAAAGTATATAAGGACATTAAAGTGATGGAATAAAGAAAGGTTTGGGGATATCATGGAAGAAAAGTGAAAATTAGAGTTCAAGATGTCATATATCTAGTAAGAAGACATTGTAAAGGGAAGATCGAAAACCTTCATCAAGGTTGAGGCAGAGACCTTACACAGTTTGGAAGAACGAAGGAAATAAGAGGAAATTTTGTGGAGGTGGAAGTTGAGAATACAATGGCTAAACGAAGGGGAGAGGAACATCACCTTTTTCCTAAGTCCATGCTACAACACTGCCACCATAATTGAATCTCTTCATTAGAAGGTGTGGATGAGAAAAGATAGAGCTGCATCATTAGACGTTGTAGGAACTAGTCTAATTTTTTCACCACAATCTAACAGAGTCAAAGTCGTACAAGAAGGAAACCATTATGCATGTCTCTAGAAACATTCCTCAGTAGTGACAATAGAGGAAAATCAAGTGGTCCTTCGAGAAATCACACAGGAAGATAGTTAGGCGACCATTAGATCCATGGCCCCCAATAAGGGTCCAGGACCTAATGGCTTCACTATTGAATTTATTCAATCTTGTTTGTTGATGATTCGGAGGGGGGGGGGGGGGAGTTTCTAGAGAGAAGTGGAGGAATCTCTGAGACCCAATACCATTTTAAAAGTATTAGATGCCACTTTCTTAGAATTGATTGAAAAAAAGGAGAAGGAAGAAATCCCAAGTGAGTATAGACCGATTTCCTTATGTAATGTGGTCTATAAAATCATAACAAAGGTCATTTCTAACTGGTTAAAACCTCTCCTTCCACAACTCATATCCCCAAAGAAAACCAAATTTATAGAAGGAAATAAAATCCTTGATGGTACCATGGTGGCTCTTGAAATAATTCACTCATTGAAGATAAGAAAAAAACTACGGATGATGATTAAGATGGACCTATCAAAGGAATATCATAAGCTCAATTGTAGTTTCTTGTACAACACCCTCTGAGCCTTTAGGTTTTCTATTGAATGGATCTAATGGATCTTCAAATTTGTCTCATCAACATTTTTATTTTACTTTGGTCAATAGATCACCCTCTACATCATTTTAATCATATAGACATAATATACAAAAGGAGAATCCATTATCCCCATTTATTTTCATTATCAAAGTAGAAGGCCTCGATCGTATGTTCAAGAAGGTGGCAACAGTGAATATATTGAAGGTATTCAGTATTTCATTGAGATGACCTTGTTATAAATAACCAACTAATGATACAATGCCAAGCATCAAAGTGTTGACAATCTAGGAATCAAGAATTTTCAATAATATTTAGGGTACCTTCTTATCAGCCTCAGGTATGGAAATAAACATAGCTAAATCCAAAATTCTCTTCTTTAAAAATCCTTTGAATGTGCAAAGGAATGCTGCAAGAGTTCTAGGAATTAAAATCAACACTCTTCCGTTCAAGTACCTAAGCACCTCCTTAATAGACAACTGCCTTAAGTGGAAGGTATGGGAATATTTGATAGCAAAGATGCAAAAGAAACTAACATGATGGACCTTTAGAGCTTTGCACATGGTAGTCTACCTAGTTCTCCTTAAGTCGATATTAAAAGTTCTACCTATATATATTTGATTGATGCTAATGGCACCTATGTCTATTCACTAGAAGATTTAGAGAATTTAAAGAGCCTTCCTATGGGATGGATCGATATTAGATAAAAAAAATTGCATCTTGTTGTGTGGGAAAAAGTGTGTTAACCAAAGATAAAGGGTGGGTTGGGTCTATGAGACCCTCAACTAGTGGCCAATGTGTTGGGGGTAAATATGTGGTGGAGATGGTTATAAGGAGGATGTGACCTATGGAAAAATATTTGGAAGCGTAAATATGCTCCCATCATACCTTCTTAGCACATGATCATTAAACTCTATGGTTTTGGCCCAGGATCATCAATCTGGACCATAGCTAAAAAGGGTGTATAATTGATTCAAAACCATAGCTTTTGGGAAATGAAGAATGGAATGAAATAACTTGTTATCTCCATCTCGCCCTAAGGTCTCTTCTGAGAAAAGAGATCAGATGTTGATATTTAAAGGTGGCAAGAGAGATCTATATCGAGAACCTTAACCTAAAAAGGTTAAGTATGTTGGGTCCACAAGGGAAGATGCAATAGGAGATGCTTCAAGTGATGATTAAAGGTTCAGGCCAACAGTTCAAAGTTTTATCATGGATTATAAATCATACAACTCATGGCCCAAGTTGTCTTCCATCTCAATTCATTGACACCTAACTGAAACTCGAGTAGTGCACATACGAAGGGGTTAACAAAGGCAGAGACCCCCGATGTTGAATGTTCAATGCTCACTAAATGGTTCTGGTTCATTCTAGTACCTGACAAAGACTGCTTCTGATCCATAGTAAACTCTGTCATAACTAGTAGGGACCTCCTGACATGTGGTCCCATCCTATTTTCTCGACAATGCGAACACATCCGATAAAGTGGTAAAAGGGTAACTAAGCTTGTCCCCTGTCATCCTCAACCAATCTGCAACTATCATGTCTCTCCCACTCCTGCCTCCATTTTCGGCCACCTAGGCATTTATCCCTATCCTTTGCATAAATCCCGTAAAACCCTGAAGCTACTGCTCGTTAATGATTTTTTAGCCCCAGTCAAAGAGCCTCTTACCTAGATAGCAGGGCAAGATTCCTCTATGCACACTCCCAAAGGTCACGGACACCCTCCCGAGTCATTTTCATTCTCCTTGCGGGCTCCAGGTAACTTAACCCCCTGACATCATTATTTTCTTGCTTTTGTTTTATTCAACGCGATGAAGCACTCTTTGCCTATAACCGCCAACACCCATGACGTCAAAAGCACAAGTGTCGAGCCTTTAACGGACACCGAAGCCCACATAGCTGACCCTGTCTGTCCCTTTCCTCTCATAGACCTTTGTTAAGAAATGTTTGTTCACCATGTGAGGAACGAGGACCCATTTAGGGTCGCGACTTTTGGGTTATATTATCAAATTTCCCCTCCAATCAATCTCCTCCCTGAATTCATAACTTGGGTAGCGAACTCTTATCAAAAGGAAAAAAATCCATGTGTTTCTACTTCAAGGGTGGTAATCCTCGTGATAACCTCCCTCTTAATCTAGAGAGCTCTCAATTTCCCTACATCTCCAATTATATACACATTCATTGATACAGACCTAGTAGGTTATTTCATAGCACTCCCAACTGGAGAGCATCAAGCATTCCTTGAGCAAATTCTCACTCCATATGTCAAAATCCCTTCCCCTGGACATTCAATTTCCATTAACTCTCTTTAAGATATTTGTTTAACCAGTATTAGCCACTATCAATTGTCTATTGGGTGAAGAAACCACCCTTAAATTAAGCAGGCTTTCCCTAGGGTGTTTACATAATATGAAAGACTCGATTATGTAGGGGTGATCAATCTCAGACTTCACTATCGAAAATTAAACTCTATCCCTCCTCCTCCATCCATGTGGCAGCGATGCAAACAATTTTCCAACCCTCTAATGCTTCAAATGGTTCATCCAAGGGATTATACAACTTCTCATGAAGCATCAATGTCATCTCCTCGTCCCTGAAGATCATGCTTATTGTACCATTTATAGCCTTTTATTTCACTTTCTAGTTATTTTTACTTTATGTTTCACTATGTTTAATAAGACTTTTTATTATGATTTGAAGTGTTGTTCCCTTGCACATGCTCTAATTTTCGTATGTGATTTTTTGCAATGATGGCAAAGATCAAGAAGGAATATTTCTTTAACGACCTATTATTTAAGGTCTTTTTATATATACGTTCCTGACAAAGGAAAGCAAGGCTCATAATTTGGTGAAAGAAAACTCAATGTTATTTTTGATAATGTCTCTACCTTCTGAAGAATGTATCTCTCAAATTATTAATGAAAATCATGGTGATTCGTTTGTTCCAGGATTACAGTATGTCTTCTGTCTATTAAGATTCCATAATGTTCATATTTTTCTTAGGTTTCACGTTATGTAGCTGCCAAATGCGTTTCCTATTTTCTTATAGATTCATTTGAATTAAGATACTAGTGAGAATTCTTGAATGAGTCCTTGGGAGCTAACTCTTTAATTACGCTCCATGAATCCTTGCATTCATTCCTTCTGCTTATCCTTTATGTCTTTCCTAACTCAAAAGAGTGTAGAATTCTTGATATTGTGAGCTCTATGGGATGGGTTATTCTTTCTTTTATGTCTCCTTTCATACCACTGCTAAAGTAATTGATCTTTATTTCCTTGAGTTGTTTGCCCTTCTTGATTTATCCTTGATTTTTCTAGGTATCATATGTATATGTGAAAATATAAAGAAATCATGGACTATGTCTTTCTTTAATGACTAAACCAATCAAGTTCTATATATTTAATATATATATTAGAATATATATATATATATTATAATATATAATAAATAGTAACTATATATATATATATATTAGATAATGATTATATATTAGTAAACTTATATTTATGTCTATTCTTATAAGAACTATCAGAGGCACAATCAGAGATCTAGATGTTCTAGGCACTGGTCTCCTATAGCAATGCACGTTGTCCTGTCCGAGAATCGACACTGCGATAACTCTTTTTAAAATTCGTGGCAGAAATTACCAAAAGTGGGGAACCATCTGGAAGTAGTAGAGCTTAAATATCAAATGACTACCCAAGGAAACTTTAGAATATAAGAGTACCAGGATGGCCTCATGTTGGACCAAGGATGGCACAAATGGTTGAATTCATAACATTGGAATACAAAACCAACCAAAGAAAACTGGAGGCACTTATGGCATGACTTGTAGCTTTGAAATCCCATTTTCAATATAAAAATATACTCATATGGGGATATGGCCCTAAAGGCACCTTCTTGGTTAAAGAAGCCTATAACTTGGAAGCAAAATCCCATGACCAATAGGTAGATGATGTTTGGACTAAAATTTGGAAAAACAACCTATGACCCAAAGTCTCAATATTCATATGGATCTCAATATAAAGAATGCCACTAATATGGGATAACATTCAAAAA
>APFE030276900.1:42965-55392 GCA_000404065.3 Pinus taeda
AGATCTAGATGTTCTAGGCACTGGTCTCATAGCAATTAGACGTTGTCTCGAGAATCGACAACATAACTCTTTTTAAAATTCGTGGCAGAAATTACCAAAAGTGGGGAACCATCTGGAAGTAGTAGAGCTTAAATATCAAATGACTACCCAAGGAAACTTTAGAATATAAGAGTACCAGGATGGCCTCATGTTGGACCAAGGATGGCACAAATGGTTGAATTCATAACATTGGAATACAAAACCAACCAAAGAAAACTGGAGGCACTTATGGCATGACTTGTAGCTTTGAAATCCCATTTTCAATATAAAAATATACTCATATGGGGATATGGCCCTAAAGGCACCTTCTTGGTTAAAGAAGCCTATAACTTGGAAGCAAAATCCCATGACCAATAGGTAGATGATGTTTGGACTAAAATTTGGAAAAACAACCTATGACCCAAAGTCTCAATATTCATATGGATCTCAATATAAAGAATGCCACTAATATGGGATAACATTCAAAAAAAAAATCTTCGGGGTCCCTCCCTATGAAATCTTTTTAAGGATAATAATGAAACCATAGAGCACTTGCTTAGACTTTGTATATATTAAGGAAGCCTTTGGTAAAGTTTTGGGTCCATGATAGCCCTTAGAACATCATTAGGAACTGGAGGTTGTCTGTTTTTAATAATCCTATCCTCAACTACATTTGGAGAATTTCTCATGGGTTCATTTGTGGGGCATCTGGAAGGAAAGAAACAAGATAATATTTAAATGGGGGTATCACCAATGGAGGTTATATGTAATAGCTTTGTCCAAAATGTAAAGGAAATAATTCTTACACTAATATAGTCAACCCAAGAATGATAAGAAGTTGGAGAGGAAATTATGATAATGAATAAATGGTTTCCTTTGATCCCTAGGGACCTAGTCATCACCACCCCAACCCCTATTATAATATCTAGTCCATCGGTTTGGACCCTATCTTAGCCACATCTGTAAAATTTAATTTAAACAGAGTAGATAAACGTAACCCCGACCTAACTGGCTATGGAAGCATCATAAGAAACCACACTCGGAAACCCATATTTGTCTTCTCGGGATTGACAAGTATCAACACAAATAATTAAGTGGATATATTGGGCATAATTATCGGTTTGAAATTGTCTAGGAATCAAGGATTCACAACCTATGCATATAAGGAGACTTATAGAACTATCAATATGGTTTGTATATTGCAAGAAGGACGCCATATACATAAAGTCTTGAGATGTTGGAGATTAGAATCCATGTTGGAACAAGTACAAAATCTTGTGGCCAATAGAAAAGCTCTTATACCAGTTCATATAATATGAATGGGGAACAAGGTGGTTAATCTATTAGCTAATATTGGATGCATGGAAACATCCAAACCCATTGTTTCAGAGTGGGATTGTTGTCTGATGCAATCTGCAAAGATAACTTGCTAGAAACTAATATAGAAAGAATCCACCTCCCCATATGGGGTGAGAATAAAGCAGGTGGATGGCAAGGTTGCCACCACCCCACCTAGCCAATAGGAAAGGGGACATGGAAACACCCCCTATAACTAGAAAAATTAAAGGAGTTAATGATACATAGAAACTAGAGCCTATGACATGATCCAAGATTGGATAGATTAGGAGGATTATCATGGGAAATCATGTAGTGTAGGTTGTTGAGCATGGAAGACTTAATGGAAAGGGATAAGTTTAGGATAGGATGAATTGTCTTGATGGCTAGAACCAACCAACAACTTGCTCGGACTAGACACATACACAATCCAGGGTCTCATGGGCCAGACCAAATGGTGAGAACAATGAAAATAGGGTGGTACCAATAATTAAGGAGCATGGGTCAAGAATTAATAGTGCCTGGGAAGTGTCAATTGGGATCACGCAGGCATCGAGCTATGGAGAAACTTAGTTTGGGTAGGAAATAAATCTGGAATCTTTGCTTAAGAGGATCCAAATCACTAACTTAGAATTTCAAAGTGATTTCTTAAAGGAAAAAGTAGAGCATTGGGACAATTTGACAATGTATGGGGGGGCAGGGGAACATGGGGGGTAAATGAGCCTCTAAAGGATTCTATTTGGAACCAAGCTCTGTAGGTGAAATCATCATGGTGTAAGATGAAACAAAGCAGTGAAGTTTGGTGTTGGGTTTGGCTAGGGCATCTCAAGTAAAATGTAAGGTCAGATTGCATGTGATACCCAGGTATAAAATTTCATCAAGCTAAGTATTCCTCTGTTTTTTATGATCATATATCACTTTCTAGAATCCTTCTGTGGAAATTCAGTTCCTTTATCGAGGTGGCCTTTAGATAATTAGGCTCCCCCACTGCTATTTCCTTGTTTTCAAACTAGTACACAAACATGAGGAGGAAGGTCTATGAAATTGGGGTGTATCCCATTAGTGGAGGTTGGTATTGGTAGGATTAAATGTTAGGAAATCAAAGATACAACCTCTATAGAATTGCACAGCCAGAGGTAAAGGAATGTTGTTGCTATAAAATACAATGCCAAAAATTGCAGTTGGATCTGGCTCACACCTCCTATGCTGAACAAGTGTTACCTCATGGAGGGAGGACACCAAATATATCAGCACACGAATAGTCAAAGGGGTGGGAAGCAACCACTGATTGTCATAGGATAGTAGAGTCACCAAGTGAGGGTTTAAAAATATGAAATGTCAACGCAAGAAATAATGCTCAAATGTGTCTGCAATCCTATTCACATCCAAATATGGTTATCGACTTGTTTTCTATCATGCCACAGGAGTGAGGAAGACTAATAAAGGGCACTACTTATTATGAAGCTTGAGCTAGAAAGAGAATGTCTTGCCTCCTGGATCGACCATGGATAACTACAAAAATATACCATGATCAAATTCCTTTGTAGGTAAAAGAAGAATCAACCCAATCTGATAGGGTTGAAGCCATTTAGAAAGCTACCCTCTACGATGCAAAAATATGAGCATAATGGGAGGCTTGGATCCCTAATACAAGACAAACCTAGAGTAGAATAAGTTAATATATGCAGAACATTAATCTTTGCTGATAGTTGAAATTCATTATGGGTAGAGCATTAATGGATATCCATGAAGCCAGGAGAGAAATTCAACAAAACCTGGAACAAATGCATGACCACCTTAGGTACTATGATCATCATCTCAACATGACAGACCGTGACTATCTAGAACAGAACAACACCTTGGCATACATATAGTGACATCACTTCCTCCTATTGACAAGGAAAGTCCAATCCTAGTAACATGATTGGAATCAAGTCCTCTCCCTTGATCAAATGAAGATACATGATTTTGATCTCTCTCTTGCAGCTATTTTTGTATTTAGTTGGATAGCCCATCCAGATAATAAAGGCCAATTTCAGTTTTAGTATGATATGTCTTATATGTCGCTCATGATGCTACATAGAATCTAGTTTGGGATATGGTCTGGTCTCCCTACTAAGATACCATAATGGAAAACATAATTTTTGGTTGTAATTCAATGATTTCAAGGGAATAGTAGTTCACTTTACAATTAGAAAAAAATAAGTTTATGCAAAAACATTTGAAAAATAAAAACATTCTAGATAATTAATGTGGTGATTTCATAAGTTCTTAAAAATTCATGAATAAATTATATTAAAGAAAATTTGATAATTAAATATGCTTACTCAAAACAAATTATAAAATAATAATTCATGTCTATCTTGTTATACATACTATTATGCAAATTAAATTAATTTAAAATTATGAAGTGGATCCTTAATGTGGGTGCCTAAGAGTGGGTGTTCTATTGCCCACCTTGATATGATGCCAACTCATTGAAAAGGGTTATGACTTCCACTTTATTCGGTGCATTGCATGCACTCCTTCATCGATCATGGCACGAAGCCGACACAAGGTTAACCATAATCTGAATATTGCAAGTGGCATAGGGAAGTACAAAAGGAATCAATAGGAAAAGTCATCAAATTGGCAGAGCTAGAGGAAAAAAATTCCAGTATTGACCACCAGATGATCATTCTAGCAAAGAGATCATCCAACCTATCCTTCTTCTCAGATGATGGTAGTGACCAGACAACATGGATGCTTGGGGATTTCTCCCAATAATTCTTATGACTCACCGATTTTTTGTTTGCAACACTACTAGCCTCTTTTCTATTCTTTCCATTGATGTATGTCAATGTTTAGCACAACCAAATATTTGTATAAGTTTATGTTTACAAGATTCTCTAGTTATACAAGGTATTAGCAAGCTCACAAATCTGAAATTATGTTACTACTCTAGTTTCCCTTCGAGAAATGTAGTAGTAGATATTTTTATCCATGTAAGCCTCATTTGACATAATTCAATTTACAAAGAAAAAGATACAAAGTGGAATTTAAAAATAATAATGGAAAGCATAAATGAATCTTATAAACACATAATAATGATAATATATACTATACAATAAATAATATACTATATTAATATTTAATAATATATTATAATATATTTATTATTATACAAACAATGTTTGTATACTCAAAGGAATGCTCTCATACCAAAGTAAAGAACAAAGTTTTTATACGCAACAATAATTTTTGGAATACTTCGAAGACAAGAACATATATTGTAGGATAAGTAATTGTATATTGAATATTATATAAGTGAATTGATGAGATGATTACAAATGAGGTTGAGGGCCTCCTTATATACCTAGGCATATACCTCTTCACTACTGGTCATGTTCTTATGGACACACCTTTTCATTAACTAATTACTAGTTAATTTATCATTTATCATTAATATTTTTATTTTCATTATTTGTATTATTTTTTATATAGTTTATTTATAACATTCTCTTCCTCAAAAATATTTGTCCTTGAAGCTTACTGATGAAAACACTTAGATCACTTTTTTTTCTTTGAATGTCTTCTCGTCTCAGAACTGACATCCTTGTTGATATAAGACGATATGATCCTTTACGTGATAAAAAAAATTATCACACTGAGAAGGGATTAGACCATCCTAAATTATTTTTCTATGGAGCTTGGCAAGTACTAGATAGAAGGGATGATTTTTTACCGCCACTCTCGATTGTGCTGACATCATTATTCTTAAAAACATGAGTTTTTTGTTTATGTGTTGAGAAATATAGATACGCAAACTGATTGGGATATCTGCTCTTGTGATTCAGATGTAGATAATGAGTTCTTTAAATTTTTCTTTCCTTTAACATGTGTGTGGCAATATTATGATTTACTTCAGATTTTGATGTTGTTGAATTGGTTACAAAATCTTCACTTGGATTTTTCATCGTTTGAACTGCAACTTCTGAATATGTTTTCCTTTCAACTGGGTTGTCATATTATTGAGTTATAATATTGACTAACTCAGTATATGTTCATTTTTGCACAACTTGGATGGTTACATATGAAGACTTTTATACATCTTTCTTGTTGAGTTCTAGTTTTTTTTCAAGGATTTCTTGTCATATTTAAGTTTTTTAATTTGTGTTAATAATTTCTCGTTGTGGTCCTTGAGCCGAGTACCTTCTTTAGTTTTGTTAGCAACGATTTTATCAACTTCCCTTTTCATATTTTGTATCAGCTTTTTACTTTCTTGAGAAACTACTTTTGAGATATCTTATATGTCTTCTGGCGTCACTAAATTTGGCTTCAAGGTAGTGTCCTATAGCATTATTTTTTGCTTTTTGTGGGAAAATGTCAAAAACTTCTTTTTCGTATTTAGGATAAAGGACCCTAGATTTTCCATCTAGGGTGAGCCCAAAACAATGTCAATATCATAAAAAAAAAAAAATCATTGTGAATTGCGAGATAATAGTATAATCTCCAATACTTAGTTATAGATTGTTTATGTCGTATTGTTTATCATGTGTGTCAACAAAACTTGTTTCAATTATAGTCGGTTGAGGAATCAGTAATTGGTTAGCACATTTAGTACTAACATAATTACTATCTTCAGTAGGACTCATTGAGATTATAATATCTCTTCCTGTGATTGATCATTTGATTTTAAATAGTGTACTAACACATTTACTAAATGTTTTAGGAAATCTTTCATGATTGGTCTCCATTCTTATTTTTCAATATGAGCTTTAGGGATTTTAAGGTAACCCCTTCCTAATATTTATAATTAAATATTATTATTCCCTTTTCTTTAAAAACCTGAAAACTTAGTACTCTTTTTTCTTGCTGGATTTTTATTTTTATTTTTTGATTTAATTAATTATTTAATAAATAAATAATAGCAAAACTTTTTGTTTTTTTAATTAATTATAATAAAAATTATATGGAATATTATATAATATTATCAATATAACTTATAATTTGATTATATATAAATTATATAACCAACTAAGTGCAACAAAAATATGTTGACCTAACCGACTATGACATTCGATGGTGAGATGTGATTTTTTAGGGTTGTGGTTAGTCAGAAGACGAGGTGAACAATAGACATGGGTGTTGGTATTATTGAAAATTGGGCAGAGTAATTTTATCTGGGAGCATTGGCAGGAGGTTGCAGTGGAATGGGTCAACTACCAACAGTGGATGTCAGGGCAAGAACATGGTTGGGGAAGAGTCAACTGGTCGGGGAACTACGAAGTGCTATTAGAGCGAGTCAAGTGACACGTAGGTGGCCAGGCTAGTGGTGAAGCTGCCAATGATGGTGGTCATTGGAAGAATGCGGGTGACTTTCAATGATCAATATGCAACATGTCGAGGGAATAGCAAGGGACGTCGGTAGCTGCATTATTCAAGGGCTCACCGAGGGATTGTGGTGGATGCATTATGCAAGAAATCAATGATGGACGATGGGGAGCATTAGCTTGAGTCACGGTCAAGCCCACAGTGGTTTGGTCTCGTGGTCAGTGAACGGTCTGCTAAGTCGTTCGTGCCGTTGTGCAGGTCATGGGTTCAAGTCTCGTCTTATCCTGAGGGGTTGTTCCATGCAAGTTGGGTGGTTCCTCCTAGCTATTATAGTGGTAGCCAGTGGGATTCGACCCCATGTAATGTGAGTATGATAGCACCGCCATTGCCGATTCAACTAGACATCAAAAAAAAAAAAGAAACTTGAGTCATAGTGATTGGAGGATTGAATGATGGCCAGTTGGGTGGTTGGTTATTGTCAATTGTTGGAAAGGAGGTGAGATGAATCGATAATCGTTGGTTAATATCGACTGTTGGAAACGTGGTGAGATGAGTCGTCATTGGTTGGAGGATCTTGATGTGTCGCGAGAGTTCGACGTGGTTGCTATGGAGGGCGGCGACAATTTTGGTAAAGAAACATTTTTGTCCTATTTTTTATTTATTTGTTTATAATTTTTTATGTTACATATATATTTATATATATTATATATATAATTATATAATATATATATATTATATTATATATATGGGCCCTTAGGCGAAATGGAGAATCTCCCAAAATTATTGATAGTGAAACGATTGCCAACGACAACGAGTTTTCCCATTCTTAAATGGCTAAAAGTGGATCCTACTGTGCTTCATCAGCAATGTGAGCGACCAGAGAATTTGAACCAACTCTTGATACCATGTACGAACAACCTTGTATACTTAGAGGAATGATCTGTACTAAATGGAACATACAAGGCTCAGTAATATTATATATATATTTATATTTATATATATATATATATATATATTATTATATAGACTAGATATAGATAAGGCCCCTTACTTTCTATTTACCTCTTAGTGGCCTCTTGGTGGAAAGATTTCATGATCTTTTTAGATTCATGCCATTTACCTAAGTAACCTATAATTACAAAAGTTTATTAATTTTTACCTATATATTATATAATAATAATAACTATATTATCTAGTTTATATAACACTAAAATTATATTATTATTTATACATATATTGATAAAAATACAAATTATTATGAATATTTAATAATAGCGGAGGTAGAATAAAATAGAAAATACTAAAAATATAAAATATCTTAGTAAGTCAAATACATTTATCCTATTTCCATATGAATTTACGAAGATTCCAATAAAACTTAGTTGTATATGTGTTTACATATTATAAAAAATATAAACATGTCAGATACTCATCGTTATATTTTACATGTTTTTTTAAATGATTATCATAAGGGTGATTCTTTGAAATTTTATTGATTATCCAATTCAATAAACACAATTTTTCTTATTTAATTTACACTAGCTTAAATTGTGGTAATTTTAGTTTTTTTTCCTTTATTAAACAAGATGTGTTGCGGGGCATCTAGTCCCTGCCCTAAGCTGGCTAGCTGCATGGGCTATATGAGGTGTGCTCTTACTTGTTCTTGCTGGCGTAGAGGCATATTGATTCTGATGGTGGTCGATTGCTTGCTGAATAATTCGAGTGCTTGCTGAGATGCATATTTATTCCAAATTAACAGGAGAAAGATTCAGTCGATGAAACAGCAGTTGATGCAGTTGAGTAAGCAGCAGTAGACACAGGAGCAAAGTTAGTAGCTAGAGTCAAGGTAGCATCTTATATAAAATAGAAATAGAAAAGCCATAAGAAGAATACAAGATTAGGGATGAATAAATTGATGATGATCATCAGCAAGATCTAATAGCAGCATATCCAAAAAGAAAGACAGTTGTTTACCCATCATAGGCATATGTAGGTGCATTTGAACCAAAAGCATAACCTACAGCATATCTAGCACTATAAGCATATGTAGCTGGAACAAAGTAAGCATATTAACCAGATAAAAATCTTATGCTCATGATCCATAAATAGATCCTACAGAGTTTATGCTATGGCTAAAGCACTAGTAGTAGATCTTATAGCTATGTCCCTAGTAATAGAGCATAAAGAAGTAGTTTCAGTAGCACCCATAGTAATAAAGGCATGTGCATTACTAGTAGCAGTTCCAGTTATAAATAGTAATCTAAAAAAAGATCTAGATGGGGCTAAGTGTTAAGGAGCCCCCCTGCGTCCCTTAGCGATAGTGATTGTCTTCAATACTCCCTTCGCAGTGGATTATAGAAAGAATTAAAGAAGGAGGCGCATCAGATTCCTGGAGATGTTCACGTACTCAGTTCTATCACCATACAGGTTACGCACTTCATTAGCGGCCAGACTGAAGTAATTGATGACAACTTGGCCAGTCCAAAGTATAGGATCTGGGAGGCCCGTGCTCCGGTGAATATCATTACTATGATACGAAGAAACAAAGTAATGTTATGTGTGTTGGTAGCCTATTTAATGTTTGGAATCACCAGTGGCGTATGAGGGATTCATGGGGCAAATTAGCAATCCTGGGATCGAGTATCTTGCTCCACATTCCCGGTTGTTACCATATGCAATTTTGGTGGAGTGGCCTTATAATTGTTCTTCTGTTTCTGTGAAAATATGGGCATTGGTGGAATCCCGTAGCGCAACTATAGTCAATAAAAGAAGAGTCGAGACTGCCGATACTCCCAGCAATCAAATGCTGCACAAAAATCTTGGAAGGCATAGGCGATCATGTGCATCATGGCTCGTAGCCTGTGCATGTTATCCTGAAGCCATCATACCTCTCAGGTTTAGCGTCATCAGTCCCATAAGCAGTAACAGTTTGCATTGTAAATTGAAGGGTGTAATCATAATTGAGGTTGTTGATTGCGGCCGTGGCTTACCATGAAAGATGTGTAATAAGGCCATATTTTTAAGCTATGGCTTACAGGGAGTCTCTTCAATAAAGTTCTAGATATACAAATACATTAAGTACAAAGTAGATTTTACGCACAAAATAAATCAATCAAAAAAAGAATATGAATATTGAACTTAGAAAAAAAGCCATAAATAACTGACTTAATAACTCAAGTATATAGTTTTGGAAATAAAAAAATTTCAAATATTTTACTAGTTTTATACAACTTTGGCAAATTAAAATGAGTCGTCTTACCATTCCTTCTTAGAGCAATTGAGAAGATCTGATAAACAAGTTGCGTTAATATTTTAAAAATATGTAGACGTTAGTATTGGACAAGTCTCCCTTACCACGTGTATTGCATGCAAGCCATGTGCTTGTATGCCATTATCAAGCTGCTGACTATGATAAAACCTTCCCTCACACATCACTGAATTGAATTTTGCGTTCTCTTGAGCTACATTAACAACTAAAATTCTCAGTTCGAACCTTGGCTACGATAGGAGCAAAATAATTGAATACCTGGGTTTTCGTCGACTTAGACATCAGTAAAGAATTGAATTATGTTCTCTTTTGATTTTCATAAACACCAAAGGCGACCCGGGTTCAAATCCTGGCGATGGTATGAGATATATTCTATTTACGGTTCAAATCAAATCACGGCACGGCATGTCTGTTTTACATATTCGGAGAAATATGAACCATCACTTTTTCGTGAAGAGCGCGAAACAAATTTGGAAAAATAAGTAACTGTTTTGCTTGATTTTCTTTTAATTTTTCCAATGTATGACCTTTCCGTTACTTGAACAGGTAATTTTCTTTGTCTCTCCCTGTTCTGGACCGACGTTCGCCCTTCTAGTTGGTTCAAAGGCCAAATTGTAACAGGGTCTCTGCTACTGTACAGGTGCCAAACCCTTGCTCTGTTATCTTGGGTTTTTTCATGCTACAGAGGGAAAAACCCTTGTTCCTGGGTTAAGGAATTTTTCTTTTTTGTTTATCAAGTACCCTGCAGGGTTATGAATTTGCTCTAGAATTGTGAATATGTAATTTTAATGTCTCAGAGTGCAACATTTAATGACTGGTGTAGATGTGTTTTTAGTTACTATTTGAGCATTTATGTAAACAATTCTTCTTTTCCTCGCTATTAAATATGCAAATTCATTGTTCTGCTATCTGGGTACTCTGTAAAGTTTTCTGAATGCCTGTACAAGGATTTTTGGTTAATGTCTGTTTCGAAAACAATTCGTATTGGGCTTGAAACTGAATTACCAGCAGTACCAACAGTGCCGGGGGCAGGTTACTATCTGATGGCTGGCGGGGGAGCGTATTGGGAGAATTATGTGCACAGAACAAGTGTGGTTCACAACAGACATATGTTACAGTATAGGCCTCCATATCCTCCGACTTTTTACGCTTACCCTCCAAATCCAGCAGATTATGCCACGGTTGACACCAACATGTTCAGCGACGAGAATACTAGCGGATGCTCCATTATGTAATTATTTTCTTTGCAGGTTTCTTTGTAGAGGAATAGGTTGGGGGTAATCAGGGCATGCAAAAATCCATCATTTTCTTTGCAGGTTTCTTTGTAGAAGAATAGTATACATCTTAGTAGATCAAAATAGGATCATTCATTCATTAACAGCTAATGCACCCACAACACATTTGGGTTTTTACGAGAAATTGAAGTCGTGACTGCTGAGTTGCCGTGTGATTTTACATAGGTAGAGAGCTTCTGTTTCTGCTGCATTTTATCACTACTTTTTGTTTTGCTTAAAACCTACTGCAGGTGGAGTTTCGGTAGAGAGCTTGCGCAGACAGCTGGAAATTGCAAATCCAGGTTTGTAATTTAAGATTGTGGGTATGTTTTTACATGCATAAAGAGTGATGATTTTTGTAAATGAGCTAGTCTCTACAAAAAACTATTCAGCCCAACACTTCAGATTTTTCTTTTTTCATGTTCTTAAATAAAATATGTACCCTTATCTTGGTTCTCACTGAAATTCAGGACTTACCACATGCTATTCAGGTAGGGCGCAACGATTCACTTGAAGAAACTCGCACAATACTTAGCAGGGGAGCCCATGTCGCTTCCGCAAGAAGCATTGCAGGTCATGGATGTGGTGCTTCATCCCTTAGCAATATCTTATGCATATGAATTTGTTACTGAATTCCCTCAGCAATATCTTATGCGTATGAATTTGTTACTGAAACTACTGTTCAATCCGGGTCTCGTTCTTCACCACCTGAAACAACTGGTTATGCATATCAATCTGGCTTCTAGGTATGCTTATACAACATCTGTTCTGTCTGCTTTCAACAACATTTGTGCTGTAGACACCACAGCAGCATGCAGAGCATCTGTTCTATGGACACCACAGCAGCATGCAGAGCATCTGTTCTATGGACACCACAGCAGCATGCAGAGTGACACAAATCGTTACTGCTGTAAAGAGCCCGCCGGACGGTTCAGCTTCGTGATAGCTCAAATACAATAAGAGCTAGCATGCTAGCATTTTATATTAACAGATTAATGCTAGCATTAATCAACAGCTTAGAAAAATGAATGAAGAAAGACGCAGACAAATCCAAGATAACATATGGTTTCAGTGCCTCTACCTCGGGAAGAGGCCAAATAAGACCATAAACCACTATGATCTAAAAAACTTTGTTTATGCTCAACTAACAAGCGCGTTCAAGCAGGTGAACTAATGTTAAGTACATTCTTTTTGATTACTATAGTCCCTAGCCATTGCC
>APFE030276919.1:0-18923 GCA_000404065.3 Pinus taeda
ATATTTTATCTTCAACACTTAAACTTAGAATAGCAAGTTATCTTGAGGGATTTTTATGGAATTTTGCATGAGTTTCCTAAGTAAAATAGGATTTTACTTAGGACAAAGTTAAAGATGGAAGATTATAATCATGGATTATCTAAAGTACTTAGGTCTTTTTGATCATTAGGCCGAGGGTCCGGTCCCTCCAGAGGTCAAGGAAATGCCTTGAGCCCCTTCGATCTCCAAATACCTTAGTACTTTGTGGGAAATTAGTAAAACTTTTGAGGGGAAAGTGATGAGGGAGGTTAATGAGTTTGACTTTGCTTGTGGTGATTTTCCAGTGTATTTCTTGCTTTAGTACTTGTGATGAAAGTAAAGGACCAAAAACATGTAGCAGCATCATTCATCAGATAACACTTTGCAGCACCATCTACCTACCCTGTCTACTTAATACTACCATTTTCTCTTCTTTATTAGGGTGCATTTAGACTTGAAAACCCTCATCAACATTTTTCTTTTTACAAGGAAAATCTATCTAATTCTACCCTTATTACATCCAAGGGCTCAGATTAAACTGTTGAGCACCTTTTATTAACTCTAACTATCTACTTATTTGCCAAGATTAAACTGTTTGGTCAAATATTTATTCTCTAATCTATAACATGAAATTGAAATATGAGTAAGCCAAGTTTAAACAGTTTGACTTATTCATGAATTGTGGCAAAGGATGGACAAGCTGCACACAATTGTTTTATTACAAAAATGAAGTAGTAGTGGCATTTGAATTTGCACACTTTCCTTGGTCTATTTTTGCTTGGGGTTCATTTCTTTCATTTCTTTTTGACCACTTTATTTTTCTTACCCTTTGATTTTTCTTTTAAGGTATACCCTCCTTACATTTTTTAACTTTTTTGATTTTTTGGTTTTTCAAGAATATGGAACACCTTTGCTCAAGAAAGAAGGTTTGAACATATTCCATATTTCAATCAAGAGTAGAACTTCACATTATGTTCCAAAAGAGTAGACACTTGCTTGCATTCAAACATATGAAATATTTCAAGGATTGTCCTTACATATATTCTTTTTGTGATGATTGTCTTACGATATTCCCTCCAAATTTCAATACCCAAACAATAATGCAATTCACCAAGATTCTTCATTTCAAATACTTGTGACAGTTGAATTTTAATTTCTTCACTCAACATAAATGCACTGTCTCTTATGATAAGATCATCAACATGTAAAGATATCATGGCAATATTCCCATATTCATCTTTGTTGATGTACATGTTAGGATCACTTTTTCTTCTGACAAAAGCTTTTTCATTAAAGAATGAATCAATTTTCACATACCAAGATCTTTGTGCTTATTCCAAACCATACCAGACTTTCTTTAACCTGCAAACAAAATGCTCACGTCCCTGCTTTATAAATCCTTGAGGCTGAACCAAATAAAATTATTCTTTTAGTTCACCATTCAAGAAATCATTCTTTAATTTCCAAACAAGATGCTCTTGTCTATGCTTTACAAATCCTTTGGGTTGAACCAAATAATTTTTTTCTTTTAGTAGATTTGACATCTAACTGATGCATTTTCCAATTTTGTTTTGTAGTTAACGCAATCATGATTCTAATCTTATTATGTTTAGTTGCAGGTGAAAAAGTATCTCCATACACTACAAAACAAACTTGTGATTTGTGTCTCTTTTTTCTTCCTTTTTCACATCTAGAGCCCAATTTTGGTGCTATTTGTGTCCATTTATCAAACATGGTAAAAAACTTGACGAAAAGTTTGCACAGAGTTTTGCACCGATTTTTGCACCAAGTTTAACACCAAGTATTGTAAAAGGTTTCGCACTAGATTTTACACAAGGTTTTACACTATGTTTTATGCCATGTTTTGTGTCATCCTTTGCACCATGTCTTGCATCAAGTTTGGCACCTAATTTTGTTTCACCAATTTTTTCATCCTCTATTCCATCCACTTTTTGCACCTACACTTGTATCAAATTTTGCATCATCTCTTGCATCGTCTTTTGTATCATTCTTTAAATCATTTTTTGCATCCCCTTTGCGCTAAGTATTGCATCAAGGTTTGTGTCTAGTTTTGCATCTAATTTTGCATCTACTTTCGTTGCATCCGCTTTTACATCTTGTTTTTCATCTATCTTTACATCCTCTTTTTTATCTGTTATTGTGTCCACTATTGCATCCAATTGTCTTGTGCCATAATTTGCACCTAGTTTGGCACCTCCCTTTGCACCCATTTTTGCTTCTAAATTTTCATCCTCATATAAATCTAGGTTTTCATCGACTTTTACATATATTTTTGCATCCCTTTTTGCATCCACTTTTCCATGAATATTTGCATCAGGTTTTGTGTCTCATATTCCATCTACTTTTACATCAATTTTTGCATCCTATTTTTTTATCCATTGTTGCACTCATGTTTACATCCACTTTTCCATCCCTTTTTTCATCTTCATTTGCTTCTTTTTTTGCATATATCATTACATCAACTTTTTTTGTGACACAATTCATGCCATGTTTTGTACTTGCTATTGTACCCACACTTTCTTCCAATTTTGCATCCATCTTTGCATCCTCTTTTGCATCTATTTTTGCATCCAGTTTTGTGTTGGAATTTGCATCTCATTTTTTATCTTCTTTTGCATCTACTTGTATTGAATCCATATTTTTCATCCAATTTTGTTTCTCTTGTTGCATCCATGTTTTCATCCACTTTTTCATCCCTTATTGCATCTTGTCTTGCATTTAATTTTTGTTTTTTTTATTATATCCACTTTCTCATCCACTCTTGTTGTGCCACAATTTATGCCATATCTTGTGCCTATTGTTGAAACCTGCATTTTCTTCCACACTTTCATCCACATTTGTATCTAATTTTGTGTTCAATTTTGCATCAAATATTGTTTATGTTTTTTTCATCCAATTTTTAATCTACTTTTACATCTACTTCTGATGGATCCAATTTTCCATTTAATTTTGTGTCCACTATTGCACCTATATTTGGTCCATGTTTAAATCCCTTTTTTCATCCAGGTTTTCCCCCTTTTTGCATCCATGTTTGTGTCATTTTATTGCATTCATTGTTGTACCCACATTTGTTTCACCACAATTCATGTTAAGTTTTCTTCCTACTATTGCACCCATGTTTTCTTTCACTTTTTCATCCATTTTTGCATCCTATTTTAGGTCCAAGTTTGCATCAACTATTGCATCTAATTTTTCATCCACTTTTCTGTCATTTTTTTTCCTGTTTTGCATCTATTTATGTTGTTTCCAATCTTTATCCAATTTTACATCTATTGTTGCCCCAATTTTTTTGTTCACTTTTGCATCCCTTTTCCAACACGCATCATATTTTTTGCATTGATGATATTTATTATGAAATTGACAACTATGAACAACTTATGACGACTTCAATAATTATGACGATGATGATAATGAATATGATGACAATGACATGAATTTTGATTATTATGATAATGAAAATGATGATAAAGATGACAGGGGTTATAATGACAATTATGATAGTGACAATGATGATGACGATGCTAATGACCTTGGCCAATCTTCCCAATTTTTAAATGTTGTCATGGTCATAATCATAATTATTATCTTTGGTGTCATCTTCTAAGTCATCATCATCTAATCATCATTAGCATTATTTTCATCTTGGTCACCATCAACAACAATAATGGCATGAATGATGATTATGATGCTCATGACGAAGATGACAATAATGGTGATATAAATTACATTAATTATGATAATGGGGATGATGAAAATTATAATGACAATGATAATGGCAGTGATGATGATGATCATCGATCATATCTCAAAAATAAAGTAATTATTTCTCTTGCATATATCATGTGTCCTCGCAACCTTTTTCGAGCACTCGTAACATTTTTTAGGTTGATGATATTTCTTATGACACCTATAATTATGAACAATTAAAATAATGTCCATAATCATGATGATGATGATGATGACATGAATGGTGATTATGATGAGAATGCAATCATGAAAATAATGATGATGATGATGGTGGTGATGATGACGATAATGAAGATGATGACACTCCCTCTAAACTAGCGACGTACTCATAATGAGACCAAAAAGTACTCTCAATTCTACCTATTCATATAAGAATGGATCTGGATTGATAAGCATCAATGATGATTTACATCATCATAGCCAGCATTGTCAAAATAGCAAGGCCTTGATTAACAAGTTCTATCTCTCCATAAGATTAGAGAACAATGTTGGGAGGCATAAATTTAGACACCTCTACCTCTCTAGGCACTTACCCCACCAAGATGTTCACTAGCTATGTCCTCACATGATCATTTCCTAATCCATTGTCATAATATTTGACACTGAGAAATTTCAGTCCTTGTGACTATTCTTATCTTAGATTAATGTACTTGACTTATGGTTGTTAGTCCTAATCAAAGTACAAATTCTAAAAGAATATTGGTCCCAAATTTTTATCCAATCCACCATTCTCCCTACTGGTGTCTTTACTAGGCTTACCACTGTTAGTCTTCGCCATAGTACATAACATATGGATAATATGGTGTCCATCCTCACTCCCTCTCAACCAAGGAGGAGACATCCAAAAGCATAATATTTTATCAAGAATACCCATTATTTTCATAGAGAATAATAACATTAATTTGTTTTCATTGTATGGCACATTTATGACTAATCATTCATAGATTTGTGGAAAAATATCTCCCCTTTTTTCATTTGCGATGAACGAAAATAAAATTTTGAAAGCCAAAATTATTAAAGATACACTGTAATGACTTATCTAAGTCTAAAATCTAAGTTTGAAGTGAAAATTCATGTAAATGTTATATCTATGAGTTGTGCCAAACTTATGAAAACCTTATTCCCTAATTCCTAGATATAAGAAAAAGAAAAAGAAATAAAAATAAGGCCCAATGAATGGTAACTCATCCATTCACTCCCTCTTTTGGAAAACATATGAATATATACACTCCTAGTCACACTTGATCACATTTTTGTGATTGTTAAATCATGAAGTCATGTTTTCCCCTTTCATTTTCACTTCATCATGTAAGCACCTAATTGAAAATATAGGGAATGTTTGTTGCCTAAGGGTTTCATTTCTACTCTTGGTTTACTTATGTCACACTATGGTCAATTTATGTGACAGAGTGAAATACTTAAGTTTGTGGAGTTATTATAACAATGTATTAAGTTAGTCACCACACACACATGCATTACATCTTGTTGATCCACATGTGTGCATTGGAGACTCATTACTTGATAACATTGATAGAGACTACTTTAGGGCTTTGATAGTATAGCTTACGAAATCTCTTGTTAAACATTTTGATTCATCCTTTTTTTCGTAGAGACACTTGATAATATTAAAGTCACTTCCAATAATCCAGGGAGAGAGGGAGTATAAATTACTTGTGCTGGAAATAGAATTGAGAAATAGAGGTTTTCCATTTGCGATATTGTAGTCATGGACATTGGATACATGATAGTAGTCCTCGATGTCAATTAACTAAAATTGTATTGGAATAATATGAAAAGAGGTAAACATATTGGTAACATTGATGTCCTAATCATTTCAAGTAATAGGCATTCCAACAAAGTATCTCTAAGCATCAACCACTACTACTTGGAAATTCCTCCCCCATTTTCTAATTATATGAGGTAGAACCTCACTTAATATTTTTGTTTCTGATATCAACATTATTGATAGGTGTTTTTCGTACCATTTTTCTTTTAAGATTGTTTTCCTTTACTATTTAGGCCCCTCATGTTCTATGAGACTATTTTCATGGAGAATTTACATAGAAAGAAAGTATAATGTGACTAAAAAACACATGTTTCAAGATTTAAGTGCTCGGAAAATGCTACTTCATGACTCCTATATTTCCTTAACCTGGGATTGAATGGTGAACTTGACGGCCTTAAGGGAAATTGACCAATGAAAATCTCAAAAAGAAGTGATTTATGACTTTATCACATACAAGTTAATATACTAAAAAAAATATCCATAACAATTTCATCAATCAATGAATCATTAAAAAAATTATCCAAAACAATTTCAGCATGCAATGGATCATTATGTTGTAAAATATAATCTATAAACCTTTTGGGGACTTTTTGCTAAACAATGCTAAAAAAACATATTAAATATTAATATTTAACAATCATATGGATAATAAGACATTTTCATAAATTAAGTAACATGTTATGAAGCCTAGGAAATGTGACTAACAGAAAACTAAAAAGCATGAAACTAATGGGAGTGACCACTCAAGGGGACCATAAGACAATTAATCTATTAAGACCAAGATTAATTGAGACA
Source organism: Pinus taeda (assembly GCA_000404065.3). Lineage (NCBI taxonomy): Eukaryota > Viridiplantae > Streptophyta > Pinopsida > Pinales > Pinaceae > Pinus > Pinus taeda. Next base: position 6,368 of record APFE030276919.1, read on the forward strand.
AAGATCTACAAAGGACAAAGGAAAACCTATTTTAACTTTATTTTTTTATTAGGTGAAAGTTGAACATCTCAAGATATAATGAAGAGAAGAATTAATATTATTGCATTAAGAAAAGACAAGCACATCCTATAACTTAGAAAGGAATATATGTATAATACCCACTGCAATGACACAACACGTCATAAGTGAGTTTTTTATATATGATTTAAACTTCTATCATAGAATCACAAATTTAGAATGAATGGAATGTTTAAAATCCGTTTTCATGGAGCCTTTGATATAATTATCATGTTTTGATTCCTTAGAGATTAATTAGAGCAAATAAAACATGAGTACTCTTAATTCCAAGTTGAATGCGTGTGATGGTGGACATAAGGCAAGGGAGGGGTTGCTATCGTGGTCATAACTCCAAGTTCATTGCCTATGATGGTGAATGAGGAAAGGTAGGGGGTTTTGGTCATGGTCATGGTCACAAAGTTTTCTCTTTTACATTATATTTAGGGAGTTCAAAGCAATTTGAATGTAATCATTGTCGTCACTAGGTATAATGGATTAAGTGTGATAATGGATAAAATCAAGTAATTATTTGTGAGAATTTTTTCTTAAACAAACATTAGGATCCATTTTATCATAGAGAAAAGTACACACATTAAAAACAACTCAATATTCCATGTGACATTCATATTGTATGTGACTTATATTTCATTAAAAACAATTTACTTTTCATGTGACATACTTTTTTTGTTAAAATTTCTTCTATTTCTAATATGAATTATAATTGTAATTTGAAATAAACCTTCTAGTAGCTATTAATTTACCAATCATGCATGGAAATCATAAGAAACATTCACAATATAATATGAAGAACAAATCAGTACCTACTTCATATGTATTAGAAAATTCTTCTACTACTTAATCTGAATTAAAAGTGTACTCTTAGTTGGATCTCCAATATATCTTAAACTATATTTTCATTTTATTTTTAATACTATTAAATGTTATTATTTCCTACCTCATTTTATGGTTAGCAATGTAATAAAAATATGCATTGTACTATAGAATTAGTACTAACATGTAATTTCATTTTTTCCAGAACGCTAGAGGTAATGACCATGATAAGATGATGATACAAACTATGTTTAGATTACATCATATATCAGAGATGATGATGATGAGGATGGTGATGGCATTGGTGCTGATTATGAGGATGATATTATCAGATGGTTAGCATGATGATCATGTAGATTATCATGAGGACGATCTTGACTATGATTTTCATAGTGCTAGCTAGCCATGTATTATTTTTTATATTTAGTTGGGATGTCTTAATATGTTAATCATACATTTGAATTTTAGTTGATTCAAATAAGGATGACGATACTATAGGTACCATCTTGTTACCTTATGAATATCTTGAAAATTGTTTAAATTTTCTTATGAAGAATTATTGTGTATGATAAGATTCCTATTTTTTTATGGATGTTGTGAATTTACCTTAGAATAATGATATCTATAAAACATTTTTATTTGGTAATCGTACATTAAATTTTAGTTGATTTGATTAAATATGATGATTATAGTATCATCTTTATCTTGTTATTTTACGCAAATATTGAGAATTATCAACATTATTTTGATGAAGAACTATTATGTATAATGATATGAATATCGTTTGATGGACGTTGTGAATTTACCTTAGAATAATGGTGTTCATGAAATATTTTAATATAATAAGCACCCATTTGAATCTTAGCTGGTTTGATTAAAGATGATGAGGATATTATTAGTATTATCTTGTTACTTTATTTATGTGTTGAAAATTGTCAATTCCTTTTTACGGAGAATCATTATGTATGATGATATTAATATTTTTGGATGTAATGTTGTGAATTTACCTTGGAATAATGATATGTGTGATAAGTGTTGATTTATTAGTCATATATGTATATTGAAAATTGTCAATGATTTTTTTATGGAGAATTGTTATATATGAGGATATTGCTATGTTTTTTATGAACGTTGCCAATTACCCTTAAATTTGTTTACAAATATTAATCTATCAATTTGAATTGTGATATATTCTTAAATGTGTTATACATGAAAATACCTCCTCATAATCTCGGAGGAGAATACTATGCTTTTGGTTGAAATACCCCTTTCTCCTAGACTATATAAGACTATAATACAAGTTATGTACCATGAAGACCACGTTATACTAGTCTATAATAAGTTCTCCCCTTCATCTAGCTTTTGTTACCAAAATTTCACTCAATCACGAGGAAAAAAGCTCGAGTTAACTAGAATTTGACACTCTTGTTCACTTTCAGAAATGCATATAGTGGAATGTGATCTCTTTATCCTCATCTTTAGCTTTTTCCTAAAAAAGAAAAGAATACAAAAATGGGAAATATCCATAAAGCATGGGGAAGCTTTTTCCTAAGCACAAAAGCATCTAAAAAGTGAAAATGCCATTTTTATATGAGGAAACATTATTCACCCAAAAGCTTTTGCCCAAATTGAACTAATGAGGAATTTGGGAAATATTCATAGGCCTCACTTTCCTATATATTGGAGGGTTGGCCATTGAGAAAAGGATGGGAATTTTTGTATTGTCATGCTGCTAAGATTTACCTTGAGAGGGAGAATTTTGGAGCTAGGAGTTGGGGGAGGTGCTAGTGATTATGAGGATGATATTATCATATGGTTAGCATGATGATCATGTATATTATCATGAGGACGATCTTGACTATGATTTTCATAGTGCTATCTAGCCATGCGTTATTTTTTATATTTAGTTGGGATGTCTTAATATGTTAATCATACATTTGAATTTTAGTTGATTTGATTAAATATGATGATTATAGTATCACCTTTATCTTGTTATTTTATGCATATATTGAGAATTATCAACATTATTTTGATGAAGAACTATTATGTATAATGATATGAATATCTTTTGATGGATGTGGTGAATTTACCTTAGAATAATGGTGTTCACGAAATATTTTAATATAATAAGCACACATTCGAATCTTAGTTGGTTTGATTAAGGATGATGAGGATATTATTAGAATTATCTTGTTACTTTTTTTATGTGTTGAAAATTGTCAATTCCTTTTTATGGAGAATCATTGTGTATGATGATATTACTATTTTTGGATGTAATGTTGTGAATTTACCTTGGAATAATGATATGTGCGATAAGTGTTGATTTATTAGTCATATATGTATATTGAAAATTGTCAATGATTTTTTTATGGAGAATTGTTATATATGAGGATATTGCTATGTTTTTTATGAACGTTGCCAATTACCCTTAAATTTGTTTACAAATATTAAACTATCAATTTGAATTGTGATATATTCTTAAATGTGTTATACATGAAAATACCTCCTCATCATCTTGGAGGAGAATACTATGTTGTTGGTTGAAATACCCCTTTCTCCTAGACTATATAAGACTATAATACAAGTTATGTACCATGACGACAACGTTATCCTAGTTTATAATAAGTTCTCCCCTTCATCTAGCTTTTGTTACCAAAATTTCACTCAGTCACGAGGAAAAAAGCTCGAGTTAACTAGAATTTGACACTCTTGTTCACTTTCAAAAACTCATATAGTGGAATGTGATCTCTTTATCCTCATCTTTAGTTTTTCTTAAAAAAGAAAAGAATACAAAAATTGGAAATATCCATAAAGCATGGGGAAGCTTTTTCCTAAGCACAAAAGCATCTAGAAAGTGAAAATGCCATTTTTATATGAGGAAACATTATTCACCCAAAAGCTTTTGCCCAAATTGAACTAATGAGGAATTTGGGAAATATTCATAGCCCTCACTTTCCTATATATTGGAGGCTTGGCCATTGAGAAAAGGATGGGAATTTTTGTATTGTCATGCTGCTAAGATTTATCTTGAGAGGGAGAATTTTGGAGCTAGGAGTTGGGGGAGGTGCTAGTGCAACTACATCTGATGGTTGTAACTTTCCTCCAACACCTTTATTAATATAGATCTGTTGTTCTTCCTTCCATATATTGTCATTCATTCTTTACTTATTCTATTTAACTAATGAATGTACAGGATTTTGGTTTATATTTATTTATTCAGTAATATTTATATGTTTCTAATAATTTCCATTATCAAGATATTGTGTTGTCAAGGATTCTTTGTTCTCTCTCTTATATGTAGGAACAAGCTTTGGAGCTAGCTAGGAGCTTTTCCCAACTACACTGAAAACTGCAACAAGACTTGCATGCGAGGACTCACAAGAATTCCTTCTCTTTTTCTTAATATATACTCTACATATTAATCTACTAAGAATCATGAGCCTTAGAACAACCTTTGTCTTAATTGGTCTATCCTAGTTTTTGGGATAAATTGAGAGGGTTTTATGTTCATATAACCATTTATTAAATCCTATAACAAAATGGAATTTAGAAACTGTAATATATTTAACTATGTAATTGAAATTCGTAAAATGAATCCATAAAGGGGGCCATAAATGGAAATAAAAGTAGAACTCTAAACAAGAAGCCAAAAGTGGATGTAACCATGGATGCAAAATTGGGAGTAGAATTGGATGTTAAACTAGCCATCAAAAGAAGATGCAAACAATGACACAAAAAGGGTTTTAAAGTAGAATTAAAAAAGGGTGAAGCACTAGACACAAAGAAGGGAACAAAACAGGGCATACAAAAGGATACCAAATTGGGGGAAAACAAGGATGCAAAAATGGACACCAAAATGAGGATGCAAAGAATGGTGCAAAATTAGGATGAAAATTGGGTGCAAAAATGATGTAAGAAAGGACACAAAAGGACGACTAAAAAAGGCTTAAACCAAGAATTCCATAAATGATGCATAACTAAATGAAAGTTCAAACTAAAAACCAGGTGCAAAATGAGATGCAAATGTGGACACAAAATGTGGCATAAAAAAATATGCAAACTTGGATGCCAAAAAGGATGCAGAAATAGACACCAAAAAGGATGCAAAATTGGACATAAAAATAGTGCACAATTGGACACAAAATAGAAAAATGGTGCAAAAGTGGGCATAAAAATGGCTCAAATTTGGCTGAAAATTTATATGCAACATTCCATGCAAAATGAGTTGCAACAAATGATTCAAAACTTGGTGCAAAAACAAATGTGAAAGTAGAGGGAAAAATGGCTCAACATTAAACTTAACATTGGACACAAAATGGGATGCAAAGGTGGATGCAACATATGTTTCAACATAGGATGAAAATTAAGATGCTCAAAATGATGCAAAATTGGATGAAAGAAATGGTCTTGAAAATCATGGTAAATTGGATGCAACAAATGATGCAAAATTAGATGCAAAATGTGGTGAAAAATAGGATGAAAAAAAAGGAGACAAATAAAACAGAAAAGTGGATGCAAAAAATGGTACAAAATGGATGAAAATTTTGGTACTAAATCATATTCAACATATGGTGCAAATTTGGATGCAAAAAATCGTGTAAAAAAGTGCACAAAAGCTGACACAAACTGGATGCAAGAAAAGACACTAAATCAAATGCAAAATATGGTGTAAAACTCGATGCAAATTACAACGCAAAACCAAAAGAAAAGAATGGCACAAAATAGGAAGAAAAAAATGATGCAAAAAATGGAACAAAACGAGAAGAAAAACCTGTTGTAAAACCAAATGAAAATCTTAGTGCAAATTATGATGCAAAATTTGGCATAAAAAAAGATGCAAAATTTGGCACAAAAAAGGACGCTTTAAAAATTCTTCAATAGAGCCATATTTAGCACCAGACTATTCATCCCAATTGTGAAAAAAATGCACTAAAATCTGGTGCTAAATCTGGCACAAATTGCATGTTTTGTTGTAGTGATAATCAATGCCTTCTTTTTATGAATAGCCTTTTTCAAACAACCTACCTATATACTTATCAATATTTCCATTAGCATTAAACTTTATTTTGAACAACCATTTGGATCCTATGGGAACTTTATTTTTAGGCAATTTTTTTAATTCTCTCATGTCATATGGAGTTATATTCTTTATTCGTTGCATACCTCCATTCTTTATATTCTTTAGCTTCTTTATAACGTGAGGGTTCTACAACATTCATCACATGAGACGTCAATGCACAATGTTTATACCAAATAGGTGGCCAAATTTGATGTGATGTCGTCATTGGAGATTTACTATTTTCATCCTGATTTTTACTTTGTGGAATCTCTTGTCCTCTTCTTGGAGTGCCATGACTACTAGATGCTTCCTACTTTTGAACCTGTACCTGTTCTTGTACCTATTCCTGTTCCTATTTAAAATTTATTTCTATTTTGACATAATCATTAGTTTTTCATGCACTAATATGATTGTCTTCATCTACATTCTCATGAAACACCACATCCCTACTTGCATGCAATTTATGTGAACTTCAACTAAACAACTTGTATGTTTTTTTATCATCACAATAACCAACGAATGCACAATTAATTGTTTTTTAATTGATTTTTCTTGTTTCATGTTTTTGAATATGAGCAAGTGCCTTGCATCAAAAAACTCTTAAATGATTCAATTTTGGTTTATATCCATAGAATGCTTCAACTAGTATTTTTATATCTAAAATTTTTGTTGGACTCATATTTTTCAAATAAACAACAATATTAATGGCTTGAACCCAAAAATTAAAGATATTTTTACCTTGAAGCATGCTCTGTCCACATTCCACTAGTGTTCTATTTTTCCTCTCAGTAACTCCATTTTCCTATGGTGTATGAGACACTATAAATTGTTGTAAAATCCCATTACGTTTACAATATTGATTAAATTCTCTTGATTTGTATTCTCCCCCCAATCAAACCTGAGAATTTCATGTACTTTCCAATTTTTTTTTTCCACCATGTTTTTGAATTTCTTAAAGTACACAAAGCACTCAAAAACATCAATTTTATTTCTTATCAAATAAACCCAATTATATCTAGAACTATCATCAATAAAAATAAAACACTACATTGCTCCTCCAACAGATCTAGTTTGTATAGGTTCACATACATTAGTATGACTTAATTCAAGTATTTCTCTTTGTCTTTTTCCTTCATGTACAGGAAATTCCTATCTGTGTTACTGGCCAAGTGAACAAGCTTCATATTCAACATTATTGTTCTTCATAACAGGAATATGTTCAACAATTTTGCATTGCTTTTCTTTGAAGTAACATTAAATCATTGTGATAAATCTTTTGTTGAAATTGTTGTAAATGTCAATGCTTGATGTCATGTCATGGTCACATTCAGCGTATACAAGCCTCCAATTATGGTGCCTATAACAATAACCTTTTAGAAATCCTGGATGTCTTTAAAAACCCAACATGGTTTGATAAATTCCACCTTTAGATCTATATTAGGAATAGTAGAAACATAAATTAAATTATTTTTGATATCGAGAACATACATCACATCATGGATTTGTCTCTCTTGTCCATTACGAAACATCACACCTATCATTGCATAACCTTGAGCTTTAACAGATATGTTATATCCTATATAAACACATGTTCCATCAATGTTCTTATCATATTCATGAAACCAATTTTTATTACAAGACATATGGAGCAGTGCACCATAACCAATGAACCAAGCATTCACATCATCAGTCTCAATAGACAATGGAAGATCAGAAACAAACAATCTAAGATTTTTAAACACATAATTAATTGAGGTTTCTTTGTCCACAAAATTGACATTATGGCTGATGTTTCTCTATTTAGACTCATTATATTTTATTTTATACAACCTTTAGCATGATGCCTAGGTTTTCCACAATAATAACAATCATAATTTCTCTTATCATGACTTGGAAATTTAGATTGTGCCATACCTTTCTTCTTTTCTTGAAACGTTCCTCCTTTGTTTTTGTCCCTTAGATTACATTTGCATGGATTCTTACCCTTGGCTACCAATTCCATGTCTTAGCTACTAGAGCCCAAATTGAATTTTTTCACGCTCTCTTGCTCTTGTAGAAAAATACCTGTAAATTCATCTAAAGTAGCAAGATTCTCTCTAGCTGAAAGACTTGAAACAAAAATTTTATAATCTTGTACCAATCCATTCAATATGATGGTAACTGAATTTGTATTGAACACCTTTCAGTGGTCTCCTAATTTATCACATAGCTCTTTGACATGCGAAATGGAATTTCTTATACTTGCATTCGCCTCCATTTTAATTGAAAAAATATTGGTCTTCAAGAACAAACTCCAGTTGGTATTAGATGTTTCATACAATATTTTGGGAACATCCCATGTTTATTTGGATTTTTTACAATCCCTAGTATGAGGAATGATGTTGTCCCTAAAATACATTCATAGCAACACCTTCACTTTTGTTTCCCATTTTTCCCAATCTAGAATGGTTTTCGTAGTAGTGAGTTAGGGATCCACCCCACATACTATGGGACACAAAATGAAACCAAATAAATCTTCAAAAATCACTCCTTATTCCCCTTTTTACCAAAACTCTATTTACACAACTTTATTTTTCCTTTTATTAATAAATACACCTTTTTATTATAAATTTTTAACTTTCACCGTTAAAAAAGGATATTTAACTCCTTATACCTCATAAATTATTTTCACCGTGAAAAAGCTAATCCCTCACAAATAAGAAATTCACTTTATGGATTGGCTTGGTTTTGGAAACATAAAATCAAACCTTTGACTCACCACTATGGAGAGAATAAGAGTTGAATGAAACATCAAACTACTTCTCACACCTTCTACAACATACGTGGAGTTTTACAAATAGTTTCAACCCAGTCAACACCACCCATGGTTCAGCAAAATGGATGAAACTTTCCATAATTTTATGCCACAAAGAATGACGAGACTGATCACACCTTTGCAATCACAACCCTAATCTTGTAACATCTAGCAACCTCGTGTTAAAATTTCTTGTGATAAAGGTTAACCGCAGACAAGGGTCACTTATTCCAAGTTGAATGTTGGGAAAAATATCCTAGTGGGCATTAATTGATGTGTTCAGGGCTTAAGGGAAATTGGAAAAGGCAATGGAAAAGGCTTTGAAGAGGAAAAAATACAATTTTGTCACTTTGTTTATGAAAATAAAGGAAATTAGGAGAGAAGGAAGGTGAAATGTCACAGGTTGCATGTGAGGAGTAAAATGAAGAAAAATAATGGAAAATTGAAGGAAATAGAGGCATCAATGGTCAAAATAATTCTAAGGATCAATTCATAGCCTTTCTTTGGTTTATTTTTCGAATTAGTCTCAGAGAGGAGAAGGAAAGTAAGAATGTAAAGGAAGGACAAGGAATGAAAATGAGGGACAAGGAAAGTGAAGGAAAGACAAGGAAAGCAAAAGAAAGCAAGGATAAAGCAAGAAAATGTTGGATCAAACAATGTTAGTAGTAATACTTGTAAGCAATATGTTGCATGTATGACTTACTAGCTAGGTTCTACATGCATGGTACATGCTTGTTGGTATTCTCTTAGTTTGATGTCGTTGGCATAGATTTTTTGGGTTTTCGATAGTGGATTTTAGCCTCGCCTTGCCATTTATGGATATCCATGGTGTGATGGGACTTTTCTTGGTTTGAGCTTTTGATTGTTGGAACATTTTGGATCCGAGTGAGCTGGTCACAGGAAAATTCCCAAAGGCCTAGAAATACCTTGACTAGTAATGGAGGGATACACGGTAAAGACTGAGGGTGGAGACGAAAAATTTCCTCAAGGTATGGAGAGGAAAGTCTGAGGCCTCCAAGCTCAGTTTTGTTTTGTGGTCTAGCCACCGGTTTAGGTGAGATCATGGTATGTTGAGGGTGGCGGTAGTTTAACCTATGTATTATATTGGTTGTCCGTTGATTGGTTTATCCCGCATTCATGTTTGGAAATGGAACGGGGGTGATTGGCTGAATGAAACATTTGGTTCAACCAATCTATGGTCGAGTGGTATGTCGAAGTCCTGAACCTAGTTGGAATTCTCCCATGTTTAATAAGAGTTGAATTTATCTTATTTCGATCATTAAGTGTACTTGATATGACGTGGATTTAATGGTTGTTCTATAATTGTTATTTATCTAGTTACATGTTGGTTATAAGCATGGTTATATGAAAGTAATTAGTCATGTGCATTTTCATGTTTCTACTTGTCACTTAATGAATAATGAATGCAAGACCTAATCAGTGTGATCACAACTAATGTGAGAAAGAAATGACCCTTCTTTTTAAACCTATGATAAGTTTTCATATCCTCATGTTTAAACTTGCATTCATGGTCTGTAGGTTGCATGCTCATCATGCATTTAAAAAAATGACTATCATGGTTGCACTTGGTCAGGTCAAGTCCTTGATCAAGTTTTGTGTTAAAGTATTTCTCTAGGTGTCATTTATTTTTTTCAAAAGTCTCATCAAGTTTCAGGTAGTTTTTTGGAGACTAGCCCTAAAAATATAGCTTAAATCTTGTAGTCTCTAGCATAGAAATGGCTTAAAAAGTATGTGGTCTCTCCCTTAACGGAATTGTGAGAGAAACTAGAGGGTTCCATTTTCATGCATGCCATATGGTGGGAGGGACTAGGGGGTTTAATTCATTGAAAGGCTAGGTTAACTCAGGGGTTGGGCACCTAGAGTGGTAGACTAGCTCATGGGGGTCCTGTAGCACCTTATTGAGGTTTGTAAGGCCTTGTTTTGTCAAGTCCATTTCCCTAAGGTAATATAGGAGGTTGAGTCTTCTAATAGTGTTTGGTAATTTATTTAAACTTAAATTATTGTCCATGGATAGTAAGTTGATGAAGTGTAAGTGTATTGTATATACTCGAAGTCTTTTATTATTCACATCAATTCTAAATTAAGCTGACCTATTGAAATATAAATTATAAATTAATTCATCGAAATTGACATGAGAAAAGCAACTATTCCTAGAAAATAAAATGATTACACTCTTTTACTGAATACTACCTATGAAAAATATCACACTTTGCTTCAAAACAAAATCTCACAACTCTGCATATAAATAAATCAATCCCACACTTATTGTAAATGAAAATTAATTGCACTCTAAGAAAAATTATATCTAATTATGAAATCCACACAACCAATAAAAATATCAGACTTATAGCTCGATCTCACACTTGCTAAATGAAATTCAATTCATAAAACACACACACTCTGCCATAGATATGAAATATGCTTTGTAAGAATTAACTCATTTATAAATAAATTAAATATCTAGTTAAATATGTTCACACTTTCTCATTACTTATAAATCACTCACATTTGAAAAGAAATGCCTAATTCTATCTGCAAATAAATCCTCTGTTCTGTAAGGAAAATAGAGTATTGTCTAAGTATGAATTGTATCATTACTATCACTACCATTAAGCTTAATTCATGCACATCTATAAACAAAAGAAATGATTAGTAAAAAAATCATAATGTGAATCTGAAAGAAATTAAAAACATATCTACTGAGAAAACTTATGAAATTATATGGAAATTCGATCTACTGAACATGAATAAAAATCCTTACTGCTTGAGGGGGGTCTCCATGAGAAGCAGGTGATTCACACTATGAATCACACAGTTAGCACACATGGAAATGAAAATGATTCTTCCTAAACTTAATTAAAAAAAGAGTTTTAAGTCTTCACTGTGCATATATAAATCGTTTGGTTTATGTTTGTTTCGGGGTTATTTTATAATTGGTCAGTATCATGAAATTTTCAGAACTCTATGCCTAACCTGTTGGCATTATGTTTCTGGTATGGTTATATGTTACAGATGTTGTACTTGATGGAAACACCCATGGCATGGCTCTCAATATGATCAGAATTAAGAAGTACGCAGGAGAAAAGTTCACAGAATTTTATGCAGAGAAAAGTTTATAAAAGTTTATTTCATGGGGAGAAAAGTTCACGGAATTTTATGCAGAGAAAAGTTTATTTCATGTGGGAAAACTTACCTTTGGTCCATGGTAGTTAGTACTTGGAATTTGAACCTCTGGTTTTTGGACCATGGCATCTCGACAGACATGTTGATCCCTAGTATTGAGTTGATGGTATTGGTTTGTTATGGTTTTGGCCCGTGGTATTGGTCCATGATTTGAGGAAGAGCTTGCCTATATAAAGCAAAGGAGAACATTTAGCTTGGGTATGTTTTTGGGTTGAATATCTTAAGATCTGAAATATTGGGTTATTGTTTCAAAAGCTCGATCTATATGAAAGTGAAGTGGAAAGCGAATCTGTGAAGGGTGATCTCTCGAGCGCTACAGCTGCAGAAGTGTGGAGGCGTCGCAAGAGACGCCACAGGAGACGCCGCAGGAGGCGCCGAAGGAGGCACCGCAAGAGGCGCCGTAGGAGGCACCGCAGGAGACGCTGCAGGAGGCGCCGCAGGAGACACCACAGGAGGCGCCGCAGGAGATGCTGCAAGAGGCGCTGCAGGAGGCGTCGCAGGAGATGCCGCAGGAGGCGCCACAGGAGACGCCACAAAAGGTGTTCTGGGTTTAGTTTTCTGTTATTGTGGATCTGGTTATCTGGGTGACTTACTGGTACTTGATGATCATT